>JAWQUT010000777.1:57448-92398 GCA_033807755.1 Ellobium chinense
CACTTGATACCGTGTAATTCTAGTATATTGAGTCTCTAGAAAGACAGTGCACTGCTGCCAGGAAGGGATTTAAACAAAGTAGGCCAAATAAATTATTTAAATTCCCAAAGTGTAAAGAGTGTTTTATATCCGCTTGGCAGAACCGTCCCTCTTCATTAATTTCGCTCCCAAAGCTAATCCTGTGTTCAAATCTACAGAGAAATACACGTTGGGAGAGTCACATAAATTTGACGAGAAACGCACATATAAACTCAAGCGACGATTTACGATCTGTACAGCTTGTCTGTTGTGATATGATATTGTTTGTTCGTAGTTTTGGGTGGCAGAAATATAAATGGAATAATGATTATTACATGAAGTATAATCAGAAATGGAAAGTCCCTGAAAAAGAACTTTTAACTACAGAGTCTCCAGTGTATTTTGGTACACTACTGTATCTTTGTCTGTAAACGTCATTTCCTTGATTGTCTCAGAAGTGACACCAACTGAGTGAAGGAGATCAGGGGACAGGTTGACAGTCTGGCCAGATGTTGTCTGTGGAACACCATTATTTGTCTGGCTAGGAAGAAAGTTTTCGTAATCTGGCCCTGAAATAAGATCATATACAAAATATCAAGCAACGTACATAAACACTAAGTGCATGCATAATATCTGAAAATAATCTGTTTTTACAATATTATAATGGTCATTCTTACACCCTTGCTTTAGCTTCACAGAAAATATGCGGCATAAATTAACTTCAAATAAGCAACCAAAAAAAAAAAAAAATCAAACTGAGGATGCGGGGAAATGTTAAACCTACCATTATTTCCAACGGAAGAAATGCCCTGTCTGTGGAGATGGAAAAATACAATGAAAAATATAATACTATAATAGAATATATTATAAAGTCCATATCAATAATAAATTATATCATAATACGAAGTATAATACACTCCATGTTATAATAATATTACTACACAAAATATCAAATTAAATAGTCTTTATCAAAGAGAAAAATGATTTAGAGCATGAACTACAAAACAACTGGCTACTAGGAATAGAAAATAAACCACCATGTAGTCTACCTGTGCCTGTAGTCTACAGAGACTGTAATAAATCAATAATACAGTCAAACTGTTTGCCTCTTTCTCTAGTCAATATTTAATATTTAGAGGAATAAAATACTACAGCAGGAGTCTATGTGAATGTCAAATACTCTCAGTCTGTCTCTCTTTCAGTTTCTCTCTCTCTCTCCCTCTCTCTCACACACACACACACACACACACACACACACACACACACACACACACACACACACACACACACACACACACACATCTGTACATACAGAAATTAAAACAATCCTATCAAAAGTTTTCATTCCAATAGCAAGATAGAGACAGAAAGAGAGAGTAAAAGAAAAATTATACATGCAGAGAGAGGGTGATAGAGCGAGAATAAGTGAGAAATAAAGAGAAAGAGAAAGGAAGAGACGAAAGAAGAGACAGAAAGAGAAAGTGAGAGTTAGTGAGAGAGAGGGACATTTTGCATAGTAATCTTCTTGACTGGATTTGTAAATGGGATTAACTGTAAAAAAAAAAAGTCCCTTCTTTTCTGTGACATTTGGTGTCTCGGATGAGGAAATGTCACAGACTTTATAGACATTTTCTTTTTAGTAGATTATTCCAGATTACTTACATTTCAGTTGCTGTATTTTGCTTGTTCTTTGATTCATGTAATCTCCCTGTAAGTAAAGGAGAATGATGCTTTTAAAATTTTGGACGCACGCAGTGGAAAAATTAAGGTGATCCAGTAAACAGAACTTTGCTCTCGCCGAATTACAATATTACTTTCCACTTGGGACAGTCTAGCACTTTCATGGTAATATCTTTGTTTCCTGTCTCACCCCTACCCCGTTTTAGCGACCCCAATAGTTATTTTAATCACACTCCTGAAAACTCCAAAATAAGTACTGTACTCGGTTGTAGAGCAAGTCGAAAGCACCCAAATGGCCTCTAGCATTTCGTCCAATTTTTCACTTTAATTTGGCCCAATGCGTGGGTCATTGACTTTTCTCTTTCTCCTTCTTTCATGGTTAATGTCAACAGGAGTGATCAGAGATTCACATAGATTCAGTAAGCAATGATCTGAAACAAAGTGCATTGACAGCTGACAATAACGCCGTCCAGATGTGCTCAAGGGGTAGATCTATTATTACCAAGGTCTGGAATGGAACAATAAGGATGTAAATTTTGCTTTGTCTATATCTGAAGTACAGAAGTATCATGTCTTTTTTTTTCTTGTTTTCATTCACTGAAATACGTTGCGTGTTTGTAGAACATTCTATCTATCACACCTCCTCCAATCCCATTCCTCATGTAGTGGCATGTACAGTGTAGTGTACTCCTGTGTTTTTACTAAATTCATGAAGAGTATTGTATTTTGAGTGACATGAGCTATCACGAGCAGGTTAGAATGTACATGTAGCTGCTCAGATATAATATCGTGCTGATGACTATAAATACTTCAGATGGTTTCTATTTACAGTGATCAGCTATATTAGTGCATTGTAGTGGCTGATTATATTATAGGCGGCAAGTATGAATGTTAGGCCCATGGTTTTGCCGCTTGATCAAAACGGAGGAAAAAAATGTGAGCATAAGTGGTTGCAATGTGAGTTGCTGCACAGCAGTATGTCAGATCATTGTATAATTGAAGGTTATATTTTCTCTTGTATCACTGACTGCTAATGCAAAAAAAAAATTACAACATAAAGCTGCAAAGACAAAAAAAAACAACAAAACAACAACAAACGAACTCTGTCATCAGTGTGGTCATGATTATAAGGAGAAACGCTATAACCAAATGACCATGAGGATATAATCATACTACATCCTAGTGTTATTAATAATCCTTGTGATGTCAAGACATGTCAGTTCTAGTGTTGCATAGTATACTAATAAGCACTCTTTGCCCATGTAGAATAGAGACAACTCTCTTATTCAACAATGAAAAAAAAAAAGACATCTGACAAGAAATAATACCATGAAACGAATTTTTTTTAGGTCTTCACCCTCAGGTTTTGTTTCCCAACTTCATTGATCTCAGTATAATCCCTAAGAGCATTAGGATTTTCATTTTCATCGTTACAACCATCAGTCATCATCATCTTCACTACTGAAAAGAACCATCATAACCTGTTTATTATTGTTATTGTTTCAATTTTGTTCTAGCCTACTGTTGTATGCTGACTGAATAATATAAGTTAAAAATCAAACAAACAAACTATTGCTTAAGGGAAAAGGGGGGCCAGGCGGTGTCCTGAAATCCGATTTATCATTGAAAATGTGGATCTTAAGATGTTTTGGGATTTTTGGTGGTCTTTTTTTTCAGGGAGGGGGGTGGTACGGTTAGCCATTTCTCTACATATAAAAATATATTTGAAACCAAATTTGAGTTGTTTTCACACCCTGATGACTTTTTCTAAATCATGTATCTCAATAAAATTCTTGTCGGCGTTACTCCAGCTGGTCAATTATCGGATGTGTCGAGAAGCCCACAATAATCGCTAAAGATGTTTCTTCTTTGATTTCTTGATGTATAAATATGATGGAACAAAATATCAAAATTTACGAAAAAAAAAATCGTCTAGAAGACACAGTTTCTCACTTCTCATTTGGATGACAGTGAAAATTACAACTCCTATGATGACTGTGAGAACACCAGCAACAACTCCACCGACGATAGCTCCAACATTCATGTCTGAAGAATTGGGCTGAACAGTTTTGTCAACTGTGAATAGAGAAAATACTGTCTGGATACTGAACTGGTCGCATTGTAGATAAATAAACAAGAAGGAAAGAACTTTGCTGGACTATTCATGTAGTGGCGGAATGAAAAATCAGCAACGGAAAAGCATCTGATCCAAATCATGGCTACTTTTATACATGCATTGATATGTTTCCTTCCCCCTATGCATACAGAGATTAACATAAAAATTAACTCACCCGCCGCATACATACAGATACAAAAACACACATATGTACATAGATGAATATGTATACATGTATATATTTCACAGAAATCTATCCCTCCATCGATATCTTCATTCATCCTTCCATCCATAAATCGTAAATGTGTATATTATTACCTTACCAGAGGCGAGAGCAACAGAAGCATTTAACAGTAATTAAGACAGAGCTTTCCTCGTTTGCTTTGATTTATCTGTATCTTCTTCGCATGTAATCTCTGATCAACATCTTTCTTTAGACTTACCTTCATTGATGCCAAAATCATACTCAAGTGTTCCAATATCGTTTTCAATGACAAGTGTGTAGTTCTTGAAATCTGACTGGCGGAGTTTCTCAATGGTAAGTTGCACACGTCCATAAGGTGCTTTATCTTTAGTGTACTGTACATCATATTGTGCCATGTCGCTGCTTGATCTTAGCTGTGTTGGAGTATTTTCACTCTTTTCTAGTAGCTTGAATCCAGTCTTGAGCGGTGGAGGGAAGCCAAAAACATGGATAGATAATATAAAATCATCATCTCTTGTGTTGTTATACACTCTGCCATTCTCCTCTGGGTGTTCTAGTTGAAAGCTGCCTGCGGAACGAATTCAAAGTATTTCAATTATTCAGGGAAAAGAGCTTTATAGACAAAGAGTGGGAGTGGAGAATGACGACTTCATAACTACATGATTGTGTCCTCAGTCCACTGTTGTCCCTGTAGTAAAATTACAAAGTCTTTACAAGATCAATGTGTGATGGTAATCGTGAATACAGAGCACCGTAGTATACAAATGTACCAGAATATCCTTTACAAAGACATAATTGTAGTTGTTTACTCAAAACTATTAAACATTACCCACATTTATGGTCTATAAAATACACCACTGTTCTCACACAATGAAGTGCCTGCTGTATTATTATCATATAGTCTACATACAGCAAACATAAAGTTTCAATAAACTCTGTAGCAGCGATACAAACGTATAACACGGAGCTAGGATTGATAACTCAACTGCCTCTCAAAACGCCTGCCTATCGCTGTCAAAGAATGATACAATATCCTTTGATGCTGAGGAAAACGACGTTTATTTACAACACTGGCACAAGAGAGCCAAGCAAGGCTTACCAAACAATAGTAATGCTATACGACAGTTATACCTTCACTTTACACACATCCTTAAAAATTTTCCCCATCAAACTTCTAGAAAGTCTTGAAAACCAATTTCAGCCGTCTTGACATTTCCAGAAAATTCGCAACGGGTCGAGGTCAGATACTCTCAGTGACCGAGATAAAATATAGCATCCAAATCACTTCTGTCATTACTACTCAGGATCAATCGAGGTCATGTTTAATAGCAAGCATTTCCTACGATACAAAAGTGCAGAGAGGGAAAGAAAACAAAAACACTTCCGAAATCTGGGTTACCGCCGTGACCAAAACATGCAAACGTTACAAACTTACAATTGACGTTGACTTGCACATCCTTCCTGCGAGGTTCCTCACTGCCCTCCTCATTTCTAGCCTGACACACGTAGATCCCTGTGTCTGTACACTGTAGATTGTCTTTAACATCAGACTGTAAAACATCTGGAAATCTCTCCATGGTTATCTCACCCTTGGGTTTCGGATAGCCATCTGTCTGGCAGTTAAATGTGACACTGTCCCCTTTGGCAACAGGTGATGACCCGGATGACACTGTGAAGCTTCTCACACTGGCTGGGTCTAAGAAATAGATCAAACATATTTTTTATTTTAATTTTCTTCAAAAATTTGACAAAAAATAAGTACAGAAGCAAAGTCATCACCCTATTGTAAAATGAAAGGTCCTCATCTGGACTTACAGCAGCGGGACATCGTGGATACATTGCGGCTCCAAACAAAGGAATGGTTTGGACTTAAAAACGAACTTGGACTCATGGAAGAGCTGTCACAGAAGGGGTGGGTCGTAGACACCTAAGAAAAGAAGATAAATCGTTGGGTGCAATAAATAAAGTCATCACAACAAAATTTATTATCTATTATTAATCTATATTGATAGTAATTAATTATTATTATTATTTTATCTCTCTTCCACCTTGAGGATATTCATATATTTGAAACGAAAACTGGCCCGTGGGCTTTTCACTTCTAGTGTCTTAACCTGAACTGTAAAAGTATCATGTGGGCTACTCCAGATATACTAACGATTAAAAGAAAGGCACAAACTGCTCTGGTGCTACATTTACAGCATGCATTGAACCATGATAATATAGACTATACAGTACAACAAAACATCCATGGGAAACGAAATTTATGAGATATGAACTCTGAAAGGCTTATTTCAGCAATAGTTTGGTCCCACTGTTTGCAAAACGTAAATCATAGGTGTGTCGTTTTACGCTGAGTACTGCAAGGCATCTGCGGTCTATGGAAACAAGGAGATTGAACCTTGTCTTCAAACTTCTTCAATTGCTTTCTGCACCGTTATTGTGCACTTGTTACCTTCAATGCGCCATAGCAGCTCTTCCCAAAAGTTTTGGATTGAAAGAGCTTCGTCCATCAATAAGATACGAGACCAGTCCTTGGGACAGCATTAAGATACTCTAAATTTAGCTGAGATGCGTTTGGCGATGTTGTGGGTTTTGGACACGCTGTTGGAATCGTACAGTTAGAGGCGGCCCGAAGAAGTCCAGGGAGCACAGCCCACCCCTTCCTTTTAGGCTGCATGATCACTGTGTTTTAAAAGGATGTCGAGTATCTTTTGGTATTTGTTTTTCTCACAAACAGTTTTTAACAACAATCAAACCCTGAGAGAATTACATTTAATATGACATACTAGAAGGCTAATAGATGTGTCCTGCTTAGTTAAGGATATAACTGCGTAGTCTGACTGATCAGAGGCTTACGTGGATAAGCGAATAGGGAAATAGGACTTTTAGGAGATAGACATGGAAATTAATATGAAGCACTGACCTCAAAGACCATTACTGTCTACTTGCCCAGAAGCGACTAAGGAGGCGATTTTTTTAAAAAAAATGGCATATTATCAAATACTTTTACCGGACAATAAGGCATAAACGTACACGCCGTGTTTTGATCTTTATGATAGTAAATTGGCCACTAGGAACATAAGTACCTGAGCAGATTGGATTATTGTACGTGGACCTAAAGTCAGCTTGTTGCAGGGCCTATGAGTAATTAAAAGTAGGAGAACACTCTTATCTGAGGTGGACGTGACACAAATATGATGCCAAGAAACGAATTGCAATGTTTTTGGTGTGAGCAGTGTACAAAGATGTGCACTGGTGACATTCTATCATGACTACTATGAGTTGTGATGAAGAATGGTGCAATATGTTGCGCATTGGCCTTGTCAGAAATAAAAATAGTGAATGTTCTGCAGGTCTTTGGTGACATCCATTGTACGTTTTCATTATAGTTTTAAAAAGTACGTTGTTTATATTTTGAATTTTCCAACCCCTATAGTATCAGTCCATGTAAAATTGTAAGATTTGTGGAGTATGGATAAGGTTCAGGTGCTGTGACAAGTAGAGAGGTGACTATTTTCATTCTTAGGCTGACTGTTGCAGTGTTTCTTAAGAACTTTATTTTAGTAAAGGCGCGTATCTTTTAAAGGATATGGGAAGTCTATTAGTGTGCATTTTTCGAAATTCGATCTCTTTGACTACCAGGCTGTTTTCCACATCTTGGCCGAGCCATTTTATGAGCATAATTTTTCAACAATATAGGTATTTTTAAGCGTTTGTTATGCAGGATTCTTTTCTACAAATCATGTCTTATTTATATCACTGTTAAGGGAATTAGTTTTTTACCACAACAACAACAACAATATATATATATATATATATATATATATATATATATCATATTTTCAAAACGTGTCTCCTTGCTTTGGNAAATATATATTTTATAAAAAGTAAAGAAAAAATCAAACAAACAACCGAGACGAGTTTTATGAGATTTGGAAGAGGAGGGAAGAAAGCAAAAGAGATGAACACGTAATCCAACTTATAGATTATGTAATTTCTCCCTGGTAAATCCATTGAACATGATTCACATATTATTTGGAATATTCAATTATTGTCACTTAAGGCTATTTTTAATGAAGGTAGACACAATGCTTTAGAAATGTTATTACATAATCACGATTGAAAAATAACACACAAATCTACTCATATCAGCTATGTACAAGGTACTCTTACAAAAATCACACTTTGCAAACGAATTTTGGTATGGCAGATCCCGAGGCAGTCTGTAGCATAGAGATGTGGCTTGTGAGCGCACTGTGGAACTGTATAGGCGGTTCATTTTCGAGCCGCTTATTTACTGCACACTCGGCAGTTTCTGCCATCGTTCACATTTTGAATGAGATGTGCACTTGTCTGGAGCCTTTTAACGGGATTTGCATGTTGAGATGTACGGGATGTTGCCGTGACAAAGGCTGTGGAGCTTTGGCTGCATCTGCCTCTGCCTCTGTCAGTCATGAAATGAGAAAATTCTTGAACTGATGTGATTTCGTCTTTCCGGTGACCTCACTACTTGTCTGAGTGCAGATGTGTAGACATTTATTTGAGCCATCTCCAGCATCTAATGGAATATCTTTTTTTTTTCCACCATGTGCACGTTGTTCTACTAAATTTTCCATCGCAGAGGACATTTGGCTAGATCGGTAGCAACCATTCATGTTCATATTGTACGAGTCAGTCGCTGACGGCTTAACGAGATCTCTCCTCCTCATGGAGCTATAAAGAACACTGGAGTGAGTACACCCCTTTTCGCGTACACCGCCGGCGCGCAACTAACATGGCGGACAACTTAGGGCATGGTCAGTGTTGCCACTCTGGACTGATGGTTTTCCCCTACAGCGAGGCTAATTTTCCCCTACATTCCCCTACGCGCGAAGTGTATGATTGGCCATCATTTTATTCTTTGCAATGTTCTGTCCAATCTTATGAGCACTTTCCCCTACATTTCATAGTTTTCCCCGTAGGGTTCCCCTACCCCCTACGAAAAGTCATTTTCCCCTACAGTAGGGGAAAATCCCTACGAGTGGCAACACTGTGCAAGGTACGAGCGGGCGGCTGCTTTGCTGCCTATAGTATTAGTAGGCCTACCCTTATCTAGCGCTCTCTCTCTTTCTCTCTCTCTCTTTCTCTCTATCTCTATCTCTAGCTAGGCTTTCGTTTTGTGGTGGCGATTACAAGTGGTAAATAAAATACAGTGTTAGGAAATTAAAGAATAAATAAACAATTACAATAGTAATAAATAAACAGCAGTTTTAGTATCGTACTGTGGTGGTGCTAGGTTCTTTGTAAAGTTTCCTTGGTACATCTGTTGTTGCAGTTCACAGCAGGTCTGTACCATGGTTACGACGTAGTCTGGTGAAAAACAAAATTGAAAATCCCTCTCTCCGCCTTCATTCGCCGCTGCACTCATCCCTAGCCAAGATGGCGTCTATTGTCTTCAACCTCGCATGGCCAAAATCACGTGATACGCACTCCAGTGTTCTTTATAGCTCCATGCTCCTCCTTCATCTGACCAGAGTTGCTTCCACGAAAACACTGCTGGAAATAAGGGAGCAAAAATTTGTTTGCCTTCTTGTCCTATATAGGCCACACAGTGGATTTGCTGTCTGTTGACATAAACATTTTCATTTCTCTGTGTTGAAGTTTTAGGGTACTCAGTTGAGCGAGGTGTTGTTGCCCTACGTCGGCTGTGCCTATATATATATTAGAATTTTCTACTTAAGGGAAATTCCAACCGAGCAGGGGAGGAATATAATCTGTTTACGAAGATATGATGACTACGGCCAAGAGGAGTTACCGGTTTTTCAAATAACATCTTTTTCAGTCTGCGTGGAATCTGGGTTGTATGAGGTGTTTGCTCCCAAGAACGTCCACATAATTATTAAAATTTATCATGTAATCTGTTTAGGATATTAGACCCAGCAGAAATTTATAGCTGAATCAAGTATCATATTAGTTATCATAGCTAACCGGTTGATACAGGGAGATATTATAATACTGAGTATAAGGATATAATTCATCAAAAATGCTTTCGCAACATAGGGGATGATTACATACATGGGATTACATACTAAAATATCCATCTTTTAATAGGGACAGGGGACTCTTCGTGACAAAGATTTACAGAATTTTACATAGCATGATTAAATAGAAATAATTATTTTGTACTCGACATCATGCTGCCGTAAAGAAAATGTAAATTTATAAAGATTATCTTGAGCAGTGTTACGGATTGATACTGAAATCGACTTTTCCTTTTAGTTCAATACGTCAATATCATTTAACCATGCCGTTGTATTCTTAGTAGCAGTGCCCTCGTGCGACAGCCTGTATCGAAAATCAGTTAATTCGATCTCTGTATAAAACTCTTGATCTGAGGTTTCATTAATGTAAGTGTGAAGGTATGAGAGATTTTGGCCGAGAGAGCCACTCAAGATGTATTCATACAATATGAAACGATATTGATACCATAACTTGAAAGTATCGATTGAAATATATTAAAAAACCGAAAAGCATACAAATGCTAATACTTTTAATGGACAATGGCAACATTTATGCCTACGGGTTCCTCACACAAATTGACTGAAACTTCGATTGGTTCATTTGTCACTTCAAGCGATACTTGTTCTTATCGTTTGAAAAGGTTATGATATCTTAGCAGTTGATACATAAATGACCGTAGAAGAAAATGCTCAATAGTTACAGTTCCAAATTCTTGTTTAGGATACCTTTCTTGACTAAAATCAGCAAAAAAAAAAAAAAAATAGTAGTACCTTACTTCCATTTTTGGCAACTGGACTATTGACCCACTCCTTGGTGATCAGCTGTTAGGCCCATTGTTCACTTTACTGCATTTTATTCCTAGTCGCGGAAGATTTTTACTTGCCTTGCTTTTATTTTTTTTTGTCTCTAAAGCTAGATTATAATGCAATTTGTGCGGGTTTTATTTTGTCTGTCGACAGTATTTTTCCACAAGGCTCTGGCTTGTTGATGCATAAAATGGGTTGCTCGGTGTCCGCTACAATGCCACCAATAATTAATATACCTTTCTTAATGAGCTAGGGTGATCATGTGGGACTAAACGGATTCTTGATCAGGACATCTCTGTTGACCAAAAACAGCACAAAAAACATAAGCAGTACTTTACGTCTAGGTTCTAACAATAAAATTAGTCAGCCGGCAACTAGACAACAAACGGGACTTTGAACGGACACCGAAACGGGAAAATAAGTTAAGGAAAGAAAAAACTCCACTAAGCTACCTATGCAGTTTCTTTATTCTGAAATTGAAGTACTGCTCACTGTTCACACCTGGCAGCAAAAAACAAAAAGAATGGTTGTGGTGGGGCGGGCTATACCGTGTCTCATATTATTATTTTCTAAGCAGGCAGGAAGAGTGGGAGATATCCATTCATCGACATTGCATCATAATTTTATATAGCCACCTGTTCCAACTAGTGAAATATTATGTTCCCCAACGATTCAAGATTCGATTACAATATGATCATTTACGGTTCTTTTCATACGATACTAACGAATAGAAATAAGAATGTAGACATGAAAAGTATCAGTTTTAAACTGTTAATCTAATAAACCTATGCCCAATTTTAATGAATTACAATAATGTAACAAAATTAACCCACATCCTGCTCAAAATCATATTTCCAACTCTTTGCTGGTAAGCAGAGATAACAAACATGGTGCCAGTGCAATCTCGGCCTTCGAGGCAGAAATTCGTCTAGCTCATGACGCGAGTACAAGAGCGTAGCATCTATGTAATCTATAAATCTGAGATTGCTGCTATATTGCCGTATTTAACCAATACAATTTAACAAAATCTAAAATGTTTTGTACCATTTTAAAACATCATAGTATCTCATCTACAAGCCATTTTCAAGCATTGACAATACGATAAATTTGCCACGTTTTACTCGCCGATAATCTGAAGGCCCATACACTATATGATTCAGTGTTCCCATATGCACAGTGCATTGTATCTGAGGCTTGTCACGAGAGAAACTGTTTCACAAAATAAGGCAAGGAATCTGAAGGCAATCTAGATTATCAGCTGTGCTGACTATCGCAAGAGCGGCAAGACATTTTTCTCATGCTCAGTTCCAGGGTTTTTCTTAGGGCTGCCAAACTTGACTCCTTCAGAGCGAAATATCAGATTCTTGGCTCCTCATTCAAATCCACCGGCTTCCAAATAATTGACTGGCACTTTGGCTCTCATTTGGTTCCAGTGGACTTTAGATCAAAACTGACTGATTTTATATGCAAAAAGTATTTATACTTCTCTGAAACTGTATGGTGTTTCAAGTGACAGGGTTTCTGTCATAACTGGAACAATGAGCACCTGTTAAAGAACAATCCCTAAACTGCATCCATTTAACAGTCGTTCCTTGGACTCTAATATATGCAGAAAGGTTCATGACAATTGTAATACCTGTGTCAGTACCAAGGCAGTTTGTAGTAAATGTCTTGTCTTATACGAAATCTTAATCCAAGTTGGCCATTGATGGTGTCAGACAGCTGGTTGGATATGAGTCCTAGATTACCAAAAACATCCTAGCTACATCTCGATGCCATTGAAAAAGATAGGGGCTGCCCAGATCTTGACTACCAAGGCCTTAGAAAAGTCAGTCTCAGGACATAAAAGCTCTATGTTGGGCAAAAGGAAAATGTTTCAATTATGACTCCCAAACAATGTAGCATATTCAATTACGCCTGTATCGACGAACAGATAATTTGTATTCCGCTTTAAAAAATCTACTACTGCGTCACGTTGGCGAACCCTAACCATCCAAAAGAGCGACCACTCTTTATTTCTAATGGGCGGACAGTGCTTTAAATTGCTGTGTGACTGTCCATGATCGGGTACCCGGTTAAAGGGGGAAGGGGAAAGGACAGGCAAGATATGATTATATAACCTGATGACCGAAGTGAGGTTTTCTCCTATGTTCGAGGTTTCTTAATCCACACTGATCACACATGAGCTTACAGACTGTGGTGGGAAGGCAGACATGCCTCAGCTGCAAGCTTATTACTCAGCTATTTCTATTACCAAGAGCTTTTTTTTTTTTTTACAAACATTGAGAGGTAAATAGGAATAATTAAACTGAAGGCCAAATAAGACCTACTGTAAACGGTTTTAACGTGCTATTATTTAAATGGCAAAAAAGTATCTTCAGGCATCTGGCTTTTTAATACTGTGTAATACGTACATGCAGTTTGTATTTGTACCAACATCTTTGCCTTGTGATATCAGCCTGGTAGTTTGTGATACTCTTTTAAAATATACGCCTTAAGAGACCGCGTTTGTCTCAATATGCATGGAGTAACCGATCACAAAAATACCTAAACATCTTTCCTGTGATAAAGGACCACCCATCATGCGCAACCACTTTTCCAATTCCCCTTAAGTGTACGTACATGACAGGTTATACTGTACATCACCACGTGTGCCTCACGTGCATATCCATGCTTTATAAAAATCCGTTCAAAATAAATCACGACAGATATCACTGAAAACTCAGTTTTTATTATATTCTCTTAAGATGTCAGTGCCACTGCTTTCATTCCTTCCACTTAACTGTTTATAAGTCAGTCACTGTTGAAGTTACAGAAGTCAACCTTTGGACCATCTCCAGAAAACCAATGCATGTTTGTTTTTTTTGTATGGCAAACTTTGTTGACTTAACAAAGTTAGAAGTTGTCTAGTAAACAGAATTAAAAGGTGACTTTTGTAAATATGAAATAAGTGCCCCTTTCTTGTCTCTATGTCTAGCCTACTGCTGTTCTGAATTCCAGAACGAAAAAGTTAGATTAGACTATGTTTCTCTCTCCACATATAGAAATAAAACACCGGCATATCCCAGAACTGACTGTCTTCCCCAGCGCTTGGTTCAGGATTAGGGGAACGATTAGACAAGAGAAGGCACACATAAAGCCTTCTTACATAATAACGGATCTAGAGCAATTCTTCTTCCTGAGCCAAAAGCCAGTCTAACACACTGTAGACACATCGTTATTTTTTTTTTAGCTGCACCTGTGTCGAGGTACACAATCTAGCTCTAGATATAGACATCTACTTACTTATTATATGATAGCAAAACACATGAACCAGAGCCTATCCTTACAATCTAATGGTATCGGGACATACCTCAACATCTTTGTATGAAGAGTAATAATTTCCTTATCAAGCCCAAAAACCAGTGAAACGTTTCTGTGCTATTAGCACCCAAATAATGCACAGCACAATAACTCAGATTGAAAAAAGAAAATGTAAAAGTATGATTCAAACCCATGCCACAACCGCTACTATGTCAGACTGTGATCTCCTGGATAATTCTTATAAACCGCTGGCACTGTCTAGCGAGCCTCTGGCAAATACGATAAATGTATAACTAATTCTATAAATCTGATATCAAACAAACACGACTTTCAGATCCTTTTTATCGGATTATCTCCAACTAATAAACAAAATTACCTTTTAATCGTAAAAAGGACTCTGAAGTGGCCCTCACCCTGTTTGAGACACATCAATTACAACTGAACTGAATGAACCACACAGTTACGCGACACAAAGTAGATTCAAACAGCTGACAATCACCAGTGAAACTTTAGATCACAGAGACACTGTGACATTTCAAGTACATTTCAAATGTTTCAATGACTTGAACTGAAACGTGAAGAGAACGATGACAAGCGGTAAGAAAGAGAGATTGATTTTTTTTTGTTTAATCTAGACAAAGGGAAACCCTACGGCAGTGAAAATAGTTACAAAAGAAATGACATCACAAATTCATGACGCTACAAAAGAAATGACGTGACGTAGGAGTTTCCATGGCTTCCGCTCAAAGTATTCGTAAGCAGGTTAAAGGTCAAATTTATATAACGTGTCACATACCAAAAAAGGATTACACACTTTAATGTCACCGGAAATGGCCGTGTTTATATGATAAAAAATTCTTCGCTGTTCTATTTTAATCTAATATTTGAAGATGCCAGAGAGGATGGTGAGCTGTATAACTACTAGTACTAGCACCTGTCTTTTTTTTTCAATGACTTTAACAACAATTAAGAGATGTTTTACAGCCACTCAAATTAATGAGACTTGAATCACTTTCGACCATATCAAATTATGGGTATCATGTAAATACTGGACGCCTATACTTTCTTCTAATGGAAAATTGACTAGCATTATTCTGGCCTGAGAAATGGTTACAAGTATGGAAGAGAGAGAGAGAGAGAGAGAGAGAGAGAGAAATAGAGATAGAAAAAAGAGAGAGAAAAAAAGAGAGAAGTAGACTCTGCATATTATATCCATTCCAGTAAGATATTCAAATGTGTGGAAAAAAATATAAAGCCAAACTTACATGGGACATTGAAAGCTGTTGTTGTCCTCGTGTTATCATTATAACAAGTATAATATTATATCCTAACAAAAAAAAAACTAAAGCCAACTTACATAAGACATTGAACGCTGTTGTTGTCCTCATGTTGTCATTATAACAAGTAGACAGATGGGCAACACCGCAAGAACAGGAGTCACCCGTCATGTTTCTTGTAATGGGCACAATCAGTTGTGCCTCATCTGTGTTCTGCACTGTGTTACTCTGGCTTGATGACTGTCCACAAGAAACTGTTATGTTTGCTACAGCTGGAAAACCACCCTGTATACGACACTTGAATGCTGCCTGGCCTTCTCTGATGGTGACGTTATTGACACTGATTGACTGAGATCCTCGCATGATTTCAAGGACAGGAGGTGAAGGCGGCTCTGCAAGAATGAGAGTTTTACAGCAGCTTTATTCTCTTCTAATGTGTGATCCAATATTACTGAGTAGCATCATTACAGCAACAGCAAAATCATTTTGGAGACAAAATCTCTGACCAATGTCTCAGAGTAATGCACTTTCATTCAATATTACACAATTAATTGCAGCATTTAATCTATCTTGACGCAAATTTGTGTTCCTCTATGTGCTTGGTGGAAATGTGATTGTCTGCCGTATCTGTACCCACTCCCCGTACCCTCTCAAGCCATGATAATCTTGAGAATTTGGCAAGAGGCAACAGTACAGTAAGCCAATTTTACAATTATGAGGTATTTTAGAGTGAGTTTTTAATGCATTGAATCATGACTAAATACATATTATGATAATACAAGTGGTCTTAAAAAGTTTTTTGTGGACCCAATTTATTTTACTCACCTGTAATGGTTAAATCTGTTGTTCCCAAACTGGACAAACCCTCAGCTTCTGAATTTGAGACATTGCAGAAAATAAAATATTGTCCACCCTGTGATACACTCTGCTGTTCCATATGAGAATACATGTCGCCATCCTTGATTCCAGGAACCACAGGTCTTGTGGGATTATCGTCAAATTTGAAGGCAAATATTGGTGCAGGATTAACATCAGCCACAGCAACTTGACATTTTGCTTTAATCTGAACATCTGAACCACAGACATGAAAGACTTTGAGACCAGTTTCCTCTTGTACAGACACTTTTCCGGGTCCATCTGGAAGATTTGGTGAGGAAGGAGTTTATTTCACGTGCACACTGAATATTTCCAAACATTTGTCGAGAACAACACAAGCAAAACTGGTATTCATGAAATTAAATGTTATGACATATTTAATCTTTTGCAAGTACAACAGTTGGCAAAATAAGAAACACATAAACACAGGTCTATAGCTCTAGACAAATCCATACACAACCACACACCACTGTAAAACTTACAAGCTACTGCTGGCTTGAAGACCACACTAGTTGACCAACCAATTCCATTTGTTACAATAAGGCATGTGAACTCTGAAATAAAGTTCGAAAACATACAGACTGACTGATGGTGGGTAAAGAAAATGATCTAATGATAAATGCTAATGTGTCACCGTCTTAGAGCAGTAACAAAACATGACTGGTGAGTATCACTCTAATTATGTTTTAACTAATTAACATTCTTGAAAATTCAAGTTTGGAAGTTTCTTTCCTCTTAGGCTTTATGCCAAATATTGAAAACACAAAGTGAAAACAATCACTTCCAACAATATACCACTAAGATGATCCACTACTCTTCTCATGTAGGGTATAGTGCGCTACTGTGGTGTGCACTGCCCTTTTCAAATTAAGTACATTTTACATACTACATTGCACATCAAAGTGCTAAACAGTGCCCATTTTAGTTGTTGGTGATGTTCATAGGAAACTTTGTCTCGAACTTCAGCTGTACTTCACTACCAGATATCGCACCTGAAAGAAAGTCATATTCACTCACACACTTACAAAGGCATTTTATGTTTCTGAGGTTAAATGTCATTGTGCCACTCTAAGAGACAACCCTTTCCCTTAGTCCCGGTAACTTTTTACTAAGACATAAATACTGAAAACTATTTTATAAATTTGTGCACTAATGTACCCCAGATAAAAGTGAGAAATCTAGTTGTGAAATAACAACTGTATTTTGAGATAAGGTTTGAATTAATCGTTAATCGCAACAGCAACAAAAGCACTGTGATGCACAATTTTGCATGCAAAAGGGCAGTGCGCAATACAGTAATGCACTAAAATCTACAACGGATGAGTAGTGGATTATCTTGGGTGCGTTTCTGTTTATTTCATATTCGTCTTGCTGGTTCCAGACAGCCAATGAAGGGAGTCTAGACGATTTGTGGGTGGAGCTTACATGTTGTTTTAGAGTTAGACAATATATTGGCATCAATAAGGCTGTCAAATTGCCTCTTCTGGGGCCAAATACCTGATTATCATGACAGTTCTACATACAATAGGACAGTTAGCAGTAAATGTCTTGGATTATAATCCTCACTGCCGTCGTATGACAAAAAGGCACATAGGCAACAGAAGTTCTAATTCTGTCGTTATTGGCAGCTCAGTGGGCTCTTTCCAGCATGCTTGGCTTTTTCATATACAATTTGGTTCCACTGGAAAAGAAGTCTGCCTAGAGATAACAACGTCCCGAAAATGTTCTCAAATTAACTTCCTGTTTCATGTGATCTCCGCCCCTTCATTTCTCAAAATAACGTCACAGAAGACCTTAGAAACGCAGCCCTTAACTGCAACACGAGAACAAGACCCAAAGCAACATTATTTTTTTCCTCACCCATTCACCCCCCCCCCCNCCCCTAAAAAAAAAACACCACACACACACACACACACACACAAACACCCTTACATGCATACACACCACCATACCATGCCACATCACACACATCATGAAAACACTCCATGATGTGTAGGAAAACACACAAATGATACTTTTGTAAAACGATGAAACCATTACTTAACTTTGACCAGGATGAAAAAAATAGAAAATTTCGACTAGCTATAAAACAATCATTGAAATTCACATGTGTGATATGTTAAGTACTTCAACGGGACATCTGATAGAAAGATATAACTTACGAAAGACTAACAGAAGAAAGCCTAAAAGAGGTTATTAGGTAAAAATAATTTTACAGTCAACGTAAAAATCAATTTCTATTATCATTTCGGAGAAAAACAAAAATTTGGAAAGTTTTATCTGCAATAAAATAATAACAGCTTGGGGCAAGTGTAGTGAATCAGAACAGATCATGAATAATTTTTGTCATTATATCATTTCCAGTATGGACACTCTATATCGTCATGGTGTCAATGTCTAATAATATAGCTTAACATAACCAAACAGCTGTCTACTGATGTCTTTATTTTCAATTTCTGTTATCCACATATCACAAGAATAATTATTATCTTATATAATGAAGGAATAACCTGCTCAGAAAATCTGCTTCTGTAATCTTGAATTTCATATCAAGACAGAAATGAATCAGAAGAGCTATGACCAGCAAAACTGTTTTCTTATTACCTTCAGTGTTTCTAGTTGCCACAAATGTCAACACAGCTAAAGATGAGTTACCGCTGATGTGGTTGTTCCAACTGACTGTGGCAGGTAACACACTCTTGTCTGTTCTCCTACAGGTACATGTACCTGTTGTATTTTCCTTGATATATTTGCTACCTGTCGGACACCCAGGATCAAGGACACTCATAGGAAATTCTGAAATGCACAGTTGACCAAAGTATAACAAATTTACTGACACATATGTTTCAGACCAAAAATTCGAAGAGCATCTTTTGTCTACATTAGCCAATTTCTGTTATATTTGCACACTAAATAAAAATCTAATATTCTTCCAGTTTCCAACATTTCTGCATAATCTATGGTTAGCAATTTCTGGAATTGGTCTTCAGTAGACATTTCTGCTGCTAAACAAAAACTTTTAAAGCTATATTAATGTAACTTATGAAATATCCCTATCTCAACCTAATAATCAATTATAAAAAAAAACCCAACTAGATCAGGAGTGCTCATGAAAGTCCAAATTCTTCCTTACCTGGATACATATTAAGAGATTTTTTTAAGAGGCAAACTCTGGCAAACCTCTGAAGCTCAGACTAGCAGAGCTCTAAATAAATCTTGAGAAAATGTGTCAGTGTTATCAAAATACCGAGACAAACAATAACAGTAATGTGATTTAATACTAATGTAACCTGGCAATACCTATTAACACCTTCCATTGTTATTACCCAAGCGGGCAAGATCAGTCATAAATTTATCAACTCCCTCTGTAACATGCGATGCTGCAACTAAAGATAATGATAAATAAGGCTTAGGTAATATAGTGGACCCTCCAAGATAAGACCCTCTCATTCACAACTGTAACGCTCGCAGTGCTCACCAGTGTTTACTCTGTGCTCACTCGCCGTGACGGCGGTGATTCAGATTTCGGGTGAGTAGGGTTTTTTTTTCCTCTCTGCACTCTTGTGAGTAGAGAGGCTTGTTTATTATATTTTATCTTAGCGGTAATGACTGGAGCATTCTAGATAAAATATTAATATCTCGGTCACTGTAAACATCTGACCTCAACCCGTTGCGAACTTTCTAGGAAATGTGAAGACTGTTGAAGTCGGTTATCGAGACTTTCTAGAGGTTCAATGAAGAAATATATTTTAAGGGCATGAGTATTTGCGTGTGTGTGTAAAGTGAAAGTTTAAGTGTCGCGTAGCATTAATATTGTTTGGTAAGCCTTGCTTGGCTCTCTTGTGTCAGTGTTGTAAAATAATTTTCGTTTTCTTCAGTATCAACCAATTTTATGTCATTCATTGACAGCGATAGGCAGGCATTTTGAGAGGTAGCTAAGTCCCTATTATACATTTGTTCTAAGTTATCGCTGCTACAAACTGGGGCTCATCCGGGATAGATCAGACCTGTGAGAGTTTCCGCGATTACACCTATGAAAAGTTCGAGGATCTGGATTCACATAGATACTGAAGGACTTACCTGTTGTTCTCAGAGGACTAATATACGGATATCTACAATATGGCTGAAAATGTTGCGAGGCTGAGCCAAGAGACAGACGCTATGGAGCTGACTGGCGACGAGAGACGGGTGTATGTCAGAGAAGGCCTGAAGGAAGAGAGAAAAAGACAGGAGTGGATAGACCTGGAGAGACCACGGCTAGAATGAAGAGCAACAGCGACAGCATGAAGAGAAACAGCGATAGTATGAAGAGAAAGTGAGAAGCCCAGCGACAGCATTAAGTAAAAAGTGACAGTGTGAAATGGAGCTGGAAAGAATCCGCCGTGAGAATGGAAACAGCGAGACACCGCAGGCGACAATCACCATAGCCAGCTCCAAAAGGCCGAAAGTATCTGCATTTCAGGACAGGAAGGACGACTTCGACAGCTGGTTACTGTGCTTTGAAAGGTTCGCAGAGACGGCTGGTTGCCCCAAGACTACCTTCTCTGTCTGCCCTGCTGACTAGGAGAGCTTTGGACTTTTTCTGTAGGTTGTCAATCGAGGAGGCCAAGGACTATGACAAAGTCAAGCAGGCCCTGCAGAAGAGGTACAATCTGGCTGAAAATGGCTACCGGCTCATGTTCAGACAGTGTAAGCCTGAAGATGTAGAGAGTTTGAGCACGTTCCTCACCCGAGTCAAGACGTACCTAGAGCACTGGGTAAAGCTGTCTAAGACCGGGGAAAGCTATGAGGGCATCAGAGATATGTTCATCAAGATGCAGTTCCTGTCCGTCAGATCTTGCCAGTCATGTGATAGTAGGGTAGATATATGAAAAAAAAAAAAAAAAAANNAAAAAAAAAAAAAAAAAACACCACCCCCAAAAAATTCTAACAAAAGGTTTCTCAACAGTTTTTGGCCCATAATGACATGGTGAATGATAGGAAAAACGTCTACCAAAAATCCGATGTTCAGAAGTTCTCTTTATTGCCTTTTAAAGATTACCATATAGGTCGCTAAGTGAAGAAAATAATCGAGGTCACATTTTGACGTCCTGAAACTTCAAGAATATAGTAATTAACATGATATTGCATAATAAAAAAGACAGAATGTCTGCCAACGTGTTCAGGGGACTGAAAGTGGACAGAAAGCATCTGCTCACTAATGTTGGTGGTTTTACACGACAATAATATTGTGGACATTATTATGTCTGTCACGAGGTGCGTTGATTGTTATGTCTTTGCACAGTGAGTTGTCTGACGAGAGCACGCTTTAATCTGAATTGTGCACTGTCCGTTGTCTAGATTAAAAGGGGGAGCGTGGAGATCTAGACGCGACAGTCAGAATTTACTTTAGTCGTGAGAAGGGCTGCTGAGCGTAAGTCTAGTTAATATGTAGTGTATTCTTATATAAAATTATAGTGTATAACAGTGTAAGGCTTTGCAATGCTAATGATGTAAATGTGGCCCTTGGCCGTAATGGTAATTGACTTTCTATTCCATATCTGATAAACATAACAAAAATGACTTTGTTCATACACCAGTTCGGGTGAGTCGTAGTGCCGATGTCGCGGGTGTCGGGATTGTGAATTATGTATTAACGTGATCTTGTAAGTCTTAGGATAGATTGACTGTATAACTACTGTTATTAATTTTTTTGTTTATTGTAGCCTTCCAGAAATAGATGGGCAGCCTATATTAGGACTGTGTGTTCCTCTGTGTGTGTCCCTCGGGGAATCAATGGGTGGTTAGCTTGAACTCTAGTGGATCTGGTACTTCGGTCTGTGCACCCCTGACCAAAGCAAAGCTTGTATAGCCGGCTGTGAGCCAGTAAGTCTGTAAGTGACTATCGTGGGTGGAGTGCCCAGCAGGACCTGGAACCGCATGTCTACGTAACCGAAGTGGTCACGTAGCGTGGGCTGGAGGTTCCTGAGAAGTCGCCACTGCAGGCGTGTCGTTGTCCTCATCGTCATTCCCGTCCTGTCTGCGTCCCTCTGGAGATTCTTTTGGTCCTGTGACTCTCGTCGCACAAGGCGTCTGTAGGGACAAGGCTCCGTGAGTCACAGCATCGTTGGACTCCAGACTGTTTAAGTTACGTTTAGTTGTAGTTGTTATTGATTATATTGTCATGTGATGAATATTGTGAGGGTCAGTGGGGGAAATATTAGACATCGTGGTTGTTTTTTTTTAGTAATACATTTTGTTAATTATCGTAATTCTTATTATTTTTTCGAGTGAATTGTGACTGCGCGTTAGTATGAGCGTGTGTAGGTAGTGACTGAGTGTCAGAGCTATCTTTCTGTTCTCGTCGGCATCCTTTGGCTGTTTTGAATGGTGTGTCTTTTCGTGCAGTGAGGGATTCTCGTGATCGTTGTCCTGTCTTGTTTTCCTGTCCTGCCGTCTCTCTCTGGTGTGTCTGGGGAAGGGGCAGTTTGTGACAATGTCCTAAAGACATGTTCATTTTGAAACAAGCATCGCTTGACCAAAGCAGTGGGCTTTTTAATATGGCAATTAGAACTTTCATATTTTCCAACAAACGTCCTAGAGATGTGTTATTATTCTGCTCATGTATACACTGCTTGCCATAATGTAGGATCTCATCACACAAACATAACCCTATCCTCAAATATTTTGACGTAAACCTCAAATACAACTTGAGTGAAAGTTATGAAACCACGCTACATATGAAGATGGCTAATGAATCCGAATGCAGGTTTTATGAAGTGGTAAATTATGTGAGGATGATATACAAACGTTTTTTTAACTTCTCTCATTGACATATACCAAGATTACTATTTCAAAGCATGTAAATCGCCTACTAATTTTAGTTAGGAAACAATATGACCAGACATGACGGCGAGAGGAAAATGTGGTAAATAAATAGTAACTATGATTTATTAGAACGCACTCAATACCAAAATACTGTTTGTCACTCCGACGATTTTCGCTAGCATACCTTAAAAATTCACTGACAGAGGTATTGCCTGAAGATAAAATTCGGTGGTAGAGTTATTAAGTAGCCAGTACTTTCGTACTGTTAATCCGATACCACTACTGTTTGGATCATACATTATTAAGAGAAAATGGGTCAATTCAAAATCAAATATTTGGACATTGTGACGCTGTATGACGTCATAGGAGGAAACAAGAACTGAGTAAAGTGGAATTCCCATTGCGCATGTAAACAATATTTCTTTAACTTTGTCTTGAACACACACAACCATGGTCACAGACGTCCTGGAAAACTGAAAAAGTTTCGTAGTCACATCCAGGTGATGAGTCATTACGAATTCCCTATCTCATGATTAGGGATTTAGGGTTGACGATTACAATGGCAATAGCGTGTGCTGTATCAAGAAGACTTATGTAATGATACAAATTATATCTCTAAATGATGAAACTATATTATTTTGTTGCAATTAGACACGTTTTTTGGTGGGTTTTTTTAAAGGAGGGGGCGGGTCCTGAGGGTGATTTTCCAACTGCCACATCGTTTTTGAAATTTAACTCTTGTTTTAATTCAGCATGTTCGAATTAGTATAAAACAGTGGGAAAATATCATATTTATTCCTTGGTTGCTATGGAAACGGCAGCCATCTTGAATTTTCACATTAAAATATGTAATTTTCAATAACTATCTCCTCCGTCAAATGAAAAGTTATCCATGTTTAATTTTACCCAGACATGTCCACAAATAGTCTCTCAACATTACTAGACAGCTTTTTTTGGATATCCTAATAAAACTTTATTTTACACAGCTTCAAAACTGAGCTTCTACTAATAACTAATTCTCACAATTTTTTGACAAAACACCACGAATTTCAGAAAATTTTTAAAATTTAACTCAAATAGTCTATCTCTCTATTACGTTTTCTGTACACATTTGGAGTTGTTATATAAAAAAAAAAAAATTAAATAGATTGGTCCAGAAATAACGACGGAGATAGAAAATGTCTTATAGAAATATAGTTTTGAGAAATCGGCCATCAAAGGTTTCATGTGTAAAGAAACAAAGCTTCAGTCATCATCTTCAGATGCATCTTTTAGACAAAAAAAATGGATTTTTCTGCAGTCAACAACGCTTTGTCTGGATTCTAGACATATCAAAATACCTAAAAGTAGCAAAACCCTGACNAGAGAGAGAGAGATGTAATATAATAATATAATGATGAAAAACACTGCCTTAAGTATGTTGCAATTTGTCTGACACAAAACTGGCCAGCAATTATATGTTTCTTTAGGAGACATTTACCGTGTCTGTTAATTTAGTATAGAAAATCATGATGTCTGACCTTCATGCATGAAAATAATCAGGCCAAGTCAGTACAGTTATTTCCAAATCCCTTCACTGCACGAAATTCTAGCATATTATATGGTACTCATACAAACATGGGGGAAACTGATTGTTTTCTGAATATTTAGACTGGCATTACATGTCTATGATCGCATCATGACATCCCAACCTAAATAATGCATTATGGTGTGAGCCGTATCGCATAAAAGTAACGTATTAGCCTGTAAGTTTGACCACCTCTAGGTTCTCAAAGAATCCTGGTCTCTTCATGCGCAGTATATTATCATAAAGATCGCCTTAAAAAGACGTAACACATTCATTAATGGTCAGAAAAACTCTGATGTTAGGGTTCCTTCTGCGCCATAATGCTATGCACTCTTCTTTCATTTTTTTTTTCATTTCGACATAACTGAACTAAACATAGTCAAAATTATTTCTTAAAACAATTGGTAAAAATGAGCAAGACAAAATGGATGGAATTTCCCTTTCTCTTTCTGTAATAACTGCCTCTGATTGTGTGACTATCTTGGCGGCAGCATTGCTGCTATGTAATCTTAAATCATTTTACTTTTTTCTTGCATGGATGCTTTTTGGGGCAGAATGCGAACATACTGGATACACAACACATTGTAACAGCTATACCCATCAGAGGCGAATCTGTTTTCTTCTGGAATCACCAAAAGATGAGTCTTCTCTGTAACTGGCCACAAACCCACAGCCTTGCAATACTTATGTTATACGGTATTCTAATAAACATATTCTGAGTCTCAGGTCAGAATGTGGCAGAGTGTAATTCATTTAAAAGAAACGTTTTGATTAGATTCATAGATTTACAGAAACAGCTATATTCACGAAATATTATTTAGCTGTATATTTTGTTAATGTATATTGTTGCTTTTCTGAGCTTACAAGATATCTAAGCCCAGACGTCAATTCAGAATAATATATTATCTCACAGCACTTAATGAACATGAACATTACGATTCCCACTTCAGTGAGTCCTCGTTTCTTTTCATGGCGTCAAAATAATGTTATTGTGTACATAGGCCTGGTTTCAGAATGGCCCATTTACTCCTGTTTATTCTGATGCTAACATCACTAAAATCGGAGTAACTGATAAGGAGTTACTGGCACCTAATTAAGAGCTCCCCCTTCTTTAATTACCTGTATTTTCTTTAAGGGACATCATTTTGAATTGATTTTTCAGTGTAACAATGGGTCGATAGACATTATATTGTTCACATTAAGTTAGAATGGGTAGAATCAGTGGAAAAATATCATTGTTACAACCTGTTTACCATACCTGACTCTTATCCTGATATCAAGTCATATTGTTGTAGATGTCATCTATTAGTATGTGTGTTAAAGAGCATGTATATCACCTTCAAACGAATTTGTCAATATGTCATTTCATAAAATCATCATCTGGACTGCTGAATCGTCAGCCTGATTTGATAGATTTAATTATGTTTGTTTTTGAAGTTACGCAAAATTAAGTGGAGAAGCATTGTATTTATGCTGCCAGATTATACCTTATGGAAAACAGTGTGCATATGAGAATAAAGATGGGTAGATTTCACCCTCAAAAAGTTTTTGGAAAAATATGAAAGTTCTATTTGCCATACTAAAAATACCACTGCTTCGGCCATGTTAAGCTAGTCTCATAATGAACGTAATTTTAAGACATAATTTCTTGCCATACTGGATTGAGCAATTCCTTGGAGATTTATGGTATATTTATTGTTGCCATTAGAATCCTTGACCCTGAAAACCTCCGTCTAGATACCAAACATATTATTCTAGACCTTTTTTAAAGAACTATTACTGCATACTGCATTTTTAAGGTCGGCGGTGGCTATCCTGGATCTGACCTAGTTTTAACACACATCCGGATCTCAGATTTTGGTAGACTTTCTTTTTTGTTGTTCACCATACCCTACTGGACCGTAAGCCGTTAAGCAAGTTTTTGTTAGCATTTTTGGGGGGTGCAATCGTATATCTACCCGACTATGAGGTAAAAGAAGCCAAAGACGCTACAGGAAGTATCCAGCATGGCAGAAGCTATCCTAGTGGCGAGGAACCGGCAACTCAGCGGCAGCACCAAGTCGTTTAGCCAGCCATCGCGACAGAGACTCAGCGGTAACAGCAGAAATAGTAGCCCACAGATTTGCTACAAATGCCGACGTCACGATTTAAGATGACATATTGCAGCAATGCCAACGACAGGGGTGATATGAAATGCTACGGTTGTGGAAAGCCAGACCACACTAAGAGGATGTGCCCAGACCAGCAGGACAGAGGACAAGTCAAGCCTAACAAGGCGGCGGTGGCTGTTGTGACTGCGGGGGATGAATTGTCGTTTGGACAGGATCTGGTGGCGGCTGATTCCAGCATCAACGTGCAACCAGGCGTGAAGGGCGGGAAGCTCCAGTTAACAGTAACTATTATAAGCGAGTTATGCAGTGACGGAAGATCCATGGAGAAGCTGAGGCTACCATTGGTGAAGGGCTTGATTGGAGATCAAGTTGTGGACGTCCTAAGAGACACCGGCTATGAAGGTGTTGTGGTGCAGCCAAGTCTAGTGAGCGATAGGCAGTTCACTGACAAAAAGAGGTTGATCGCTAAGATCGACAATTCCATGCTGGTGGCCTTACAGGCAGAGTGACGGTGCTGTGCATCCCAGAGGCCATTTGCAACCTAGTAGTCAGGAATGTCGACGGTGCTAGGGACCCGTGTGACCTTCATACTGAGGTGAGGGTGGGAGCAGTGACCACTAGGGCCAAGGAGAAGAGGAAAACCAATCTACATCGCTGAGGGTGCCAAAGACGTGGGAGTGGACAGAATGGAACTTGTCCGACTCCAAGAGCAGGATGAAAAGCTCAAGAAGGTGGAGCAGAAGACGACTCCAAAAGAAAGGGGCAACACATCTGAGAGCTTTGAACTGCGTAAGGGCATCTTGTTCAGGATCTGCAAAGACCAGAAGCAAGGGACGACCATAAGGCAAGTGGTACTGCCCGAAAAACTGCGGGAGTACGCGATAAGTGTTGCCCATGATTCAATTGTAGGTGGACATCTCGGGGTCAAGAAGACCATGGACAGAGTGATATTGATAAGAAACTTCTACTGGCTGTGAGTAGAATGTGACGTCGTGAGATACTGTCACTCAAGTGATTTCGGCCAGAAGACAGTGAGTGAATACGGAAGCGACCCCAAGGGTACCGTTGCAGAGCATGCCAATTGTTGATGTCCCGTTCAGACGAGTGGCTGTGAACTTTGCGGGACCTATTGACCTTCCAAGTGAACATGAACATCGATACGTTCTGGTCTATGTCGACTACGCAAGTCATTATCCGGAGGCAACACCTCTGAAGACGATAAACGCGGAAACGGTGACAGAGGTCCTAGTCACTATTTACAGACGTTTGGGTGTGCCTGAAAAAATCCTGTCAGACCAAGGGACCCAGTTCATGTCGGATGCCATGAAGGAAATGAACAGGCTACTGGGCATTCAGTAGTCGACTACCAAAGTCTACCACCCACTGTACAACCAGATTCAATGGCACACTGAAGAGGACCTTGCGGTGGAGCAACCCAAGCAATGGCATAGATACGTCAACCCGTTGCATTTCGCGTACAGAGAAATCCCACTAAGACTAAGTTTGCCCCATCTGAACTGCTGAATAGGAGGACCGTGAGGGGGCCAATGCACATTCTCCGACAGCTGTGGACTAAGGAAGCAGAGCAGCCAGAAACAAAGACCAGTTACCAGTACGCGGTGGTACTGCTTAAAAGGCTGGAAGAAACGTGGAAGTTGGCTACGGAAGAGCTCTCCAAGGCACAAGGCAGGCAGAAAGCCTATTACGAAAGGCGAACGAGAGGAAATTCCTTTCAGGCGATGAGTTGTTGGTACTTTTACCAAAACACCAACAAACTCTTGGTCCAGTGGAAAGGGCCATACAAGGTTGTCTCCGTCATCCGCGTCAACGATACAATAGATGCGAATGAGAAGACCTTGCAAGCTACCCTGGTCAAGATGTATATTCCCAAGGGAGGCAGGGGAATGTACACCAGGAAGAACTCAGGCAGCCGTTGCAGTAGAAGAGCCAGTCCGCAAAACAACTGCGGACCCTGCTGCGGAGACAGCTCTTGAAATGGACCGCTGCATCGGCCCAACTGCGCATGGAGATAGATACGCCACTAAGGGTGGTGCCAGCTGCGGTGCTGATGACGTCATGATAGACGGAGGTCGTCCAATGGGTCAGCTGGCATGACTGTCATCGAAGACTATCACCCGGAAGTCGTCACCGTCGTCAGCACTTGAACAATTGAAGATCTTGCCGATCTAGGCAGCTGGGGTCAGAAGGAGAACTACGAGGACCTGCAGCTCGGCACACAGCTAAGCCGGAACAACGCCAGCAACTCAAAGACGCAATAGGAGAATACCAGCATATCTTCACATCTCCCCGGATACTGCCGGCTAGGTGAGCACCGCATCGACTTAAAATTGGACGTGCCAGTTTGATAACGACCATAACCGGTGCCCTACGCTATGCGCGACTCCTTAAATGAGGAGTTGAGCACCATAGAAAGACTGGACATCATTCGTAAGAGCACATCTGCCTATGTCTCACCAGTCGTCATCGTTAAAAAGAAGGACGGCTTCAACCGAGTCAGCGTCGACTACAGAAAGCTGAACAAGATCAGTTTTCGATCCTCATCCGACAGCAACCCCATCGGATGTTTTCCAGAACCTGTCCAAGGGGAAGGTGTTTACTCGGATCGACCTGAAAAAAGGGTATTGGCAGATGCGAGTCCGAGAGGAGGAGAATAACAAGACGGCATTCGTCACCATGGGCAAACACTATGAGTTCGTCCGGATGCCTTTCGGTATGATGAATTCGGGAGCCACATTGAACAGGGTCATGACGCAAACGATCCAGGAAATGGACAATGTGACATTGTGGGTGGACGATCTGCTAATCCACACCGAAACATTCGACGAACATGAGAAGATTCTCAGAGAACTGTTGCGGCGGATGGACCAGGCTGAATTTACAGCGAGACCCTCCAGTGCCTTATCGAGGGACATTTGAAGTGGACTTTGTGGGACATTCAGTGGGCAGAGGAACAGTTGATCTGCTGGAAGATAATATGCAAGGTTGGAGACGCACCCAGACCTAACACCAGAAAAGAGGTTAATGTGTTTTGGGGGTTAGTTGGATACTACCAAGAGTTTGTTCCAAACTTTGCAGCCATTGCATCGCCACTATCTGATTTACTTAGAAAAGGTCAACCTAATGTGATCCAGTGGGGTGATGCACAGGAAAATGTACATACAGCTTTGATAAATGCAATCATATTAAAACCTGTGTGATACTCGCTTGACTTTTCATCAGATCATGGTCTGGGCGCTACTCTTATGCTGCCTGCAGGAGTACGATCTAAAGCCGTACCCTGTTGCATAAAATGCCACTTCGCAAGACAAAGCATTCAGTCTCAAAGCGCGAGTGGTTAGCTATCATCTGGGCTGCAAAGAACTTTGCTTTGTATTTGTGCGGAAAGGAGTTTGTACTCCAAACCAACCATCACTCATTGGAGTTCTTAAACACAGCCACAGTGTCCAGGTTAGCCATGCCAAAGTTGGCTATTTCTTTTCCACTGTGATTGGTTGTATTGGTTCCCGTGTATTACTACAGTTATATACTAGCTATGTTTAGAGTTAAATCTCTGGTTACATCTTGATGCCGTTGTTTGCTAATGAATCTTAGTACAAAAAGTTATGAATGGATTCAGCCCAGCCAGAGTTGAGCCCTGTGGTTGTCATTATTGGATATATGTTAATATCCTTAAGAGAGTTCTTTGCAGTCCAAGACTGGATAGTACTGACAATATATTTTGTTCCCCTAGACTAAATTTTGGTGAGGTTAGATCCTGTGCAGTGGTACTTTTTTGGGGTACACCATCATTGTAAAGGTGTTATGTATGCTGATTAAGAGCAAAACACTTATTATTTTTCAAGGATGTGCACTGGAATTTGTGATGTAGTCACATGTGGTGGGATCTGTCATAGTTTTGCTGCTAGGGCATTGTGACGATGTTACCTCTAAAGACAGGTTCTATGATTTGTGACAATGTCATCATGTGGCTGTAAGATTTGGAAGCTTACTGATTATTTTGTTTATTCATGCAAATGCCTTATGATGTATGAAATTTACATTGAATGTTCAACCTATAATGGGGAAGGGATGTAACATTCACATGTATTGGTCTTTCCATCCCCCTATCTCCTATGTCCCGCCGGTGTTCACTAATGTTTACTCTGTGCTCACTCGCTGTGACGGCGGTGACACAGATTTCGGGTGAGTAGTTTTTAATTTTCTCTGCACTCTTATGAGTAAAGATGGTTGTTTTTAAATTTTACTTTAGCGGCAATGACTGGAGTGTTTTAGAGAGTATATTAATATCTCGGTCACTGTAAATATCTAACCTCGGCTCATTGCGAATTTTCTGGCAATATCAAAACTGTTGAAGTCAGTTATCGAGACTTCCTAGAGATTCGATGAAGAAATATATTTAAGGGCGTAACTGTCTGGGTGTGTGTGTAAAGTGAAAGTTTAAATATCGCGTATCATTACTATTGTTTCGTAAACCTTACTTGGTTCTCTTGTGCCAGTGTTGTAAATAAACTTTCGTTTTTTTTTCAGTATCAAAGAATATTGTGTCATTCATTGACAGTGATAGGCAGGCGTTTTGAGAGGTAGCTGAATGATCAACTCTATCTCCCTATTATACGTCTGTGCTGAGTCAAGTTATCGCTGCTACAGCAACTTCCTCTCGATTACGACCTAAAATCTCATGACTGATCGGTTTTTCTATATGAAAGATCTCCGAATAACGACTTCCTCCTAAATCCGAAATGCAACAAAAACCCGAACCTTTGTTCAGTCTTCCCGTCCCTCTGAATTGCGACCCGCCCGCATGGTTGAAAAAAAAAAATAATTCATAGTACAACAACTTCAAGAGTTTCAAAGATTCAAAGTTTCAACAGACACATTTTCATCTGAGGTCTATGAAATCAAATAAATTTTGTGCAGGCCATCTAGTATAGCCAGGTATTGGTTTTACTGATAATGAATGTTATATACGTAAACATTAAAAGGCATTTACAGGGCAGCATGGGCAAGTATCGAATCCTTGGCATTTTGGTACAGAATCTGACAAACAGAATAATTCAGCCAAGTTGCTACACAACAGATAAGAAAATCCAAAAAGTAGTCTTTATCAAAACTTGGAAGTTAAGAGTCTTTTACAGAATAAAATCTCGTTTCAAAATCAAGGTGAGTTGCAGCACATACGAGGGTTTGATTCATTGTTGTGGAACTGTACGGGGTATATGTGTTAGAATTATGAACTTTAGTAGCAAAACTTATCATAGCATTTGAGACAGTCTTGATTTCTGAACATCGATGAATCTGGAATGCCTTATTGTCAGTTTACTGTCCGTAAGACCTTATATATCGTCTGACTTTTCTTTCCAAGTCAGTGTTCATAATATCGAAAAATGTAAAATCTCCTTTTGTGAATTAATGGCAATTCAAGTTATAGTCTTACAGCCACAAGCATCTCTCTAGCCCTGATTTTTTTCCTTTGTCTTTGCAAGATCAGCCCCTTCTACGCTTCCTAAATTTGTTCAGTTTGTTTCACTGCCTTCCTCGTGAACTTTTCATTTGTCTATTTGAAGAGATTGACCCTTCATCTGCAACACTAACTAATCCTTATAGGCAAACCAAAAACCATGGGTGTCATCTAGGAATCTCTCATGAGCTTTCTTATTCTTTTCCGTTCATTACACTGTATTTAAAATGAACTCAAGCAGGTACCCCTGCTTAATTCAGTAATAAATTTTAAAAAAACATGACATTAAAACAAACCGATTGCCGAAGCCAGCACATTCACAAGCAACTTGCAAAATACACCACTATCTACCAAGATTATTATGTTGTCATTAGCACCAACGAAAATGTGTTTAACAAGGCATGTTACACTTTGAAGATTCACCATACCCGCTTCCTTCCCCACAACTCTTTATCTATTCCTTATCACTGGGATCGAACAAGGCATAAGAGACACAGATAGACAGGTAGGCGGATAGAAAAATGTTCATTTATTTCCTTCACATATGTCAGGTAGGCTGTTTGTTGTTTTTTTTTTTTTTTGCAGAATACGCTCATGAAGCATAAACAGTATAAGTGGGAGCATGAATAATACAAGCCTGCTCATCTCTATGCTTTGGGGTAATGTTAAAGGTCTATGTTGAACAGCCTACATGCATTAATCTATCTGCTGTTTTCATTCACAACATCATCAGACGACAACAACTGATATGCTTCAGTTACATGAAAATAATTCATTGTAAAATTATATTGTTAAACTAAAATTAAATCAGCCTAGTTTTGACATTTTTTAGCTTTCTTATGCTCCCCGGTGTCAGAGGTCTGTATTACTTGTTGTTTTTTTCTTGTTTTAAGTAAGCTGGTTAAAAGCTCAAACTTCATAATGCATTTGTAACGGTTGCATATTGTATTGATCTTTCCAGCCCCCTCCTCTCCTATGCCCCGCTGTGCTCACTAATGTTTACTTTGTGCTCACTCGCCGTGACGGCGATAAACCAGATTTCGAGTGAGTGTTTTTTTTTTCTTTCCCTCTCTATACTTTTGTAAGTAGAGAGGTTTGTTTATTAAACATGACTTCGACTGAACTCTAGTAGTAATGACTGGAGCATTCTAGAGAGTATATTTATATCTCGGTCACTGTAAATATTTGACCTCGGTCCCTTGCGAACTTTCTGGAAATGTCAAGACAGTTGACGGCGGTTATCAAGACTTTCTTTAAGTTCGATGAAGAACTATATTTAAAGGCGTGAGTATTCCAGGGATGGATGTGTGTGTTAAGGGAAAGTTTAAAGTGTCGCGTAGCATTACTATTGTTTTGTAAACCTTGTTTGGTTCTCTTGTGCCAGTGTTATAAATAAACATTCCTTTTTTTCAGTATCAAATGACATTGTTGTTATACATTGACAGCGATAGGCAGGCGTTTTGAGAGGTAGCTGAGTGATAAGTCCTAGCTCCCTATTATACTTCTGTGCTGAGTCAAGTTATTGCTGCTAGAGAACTGCAGTATGCACCGCAGCGTAGAGATCAGGACTTATATTTGGATATATAATTTATGTATCATATAAATATTTATATCAACACTTTATTTTAGATCTAGATCTAAATCTAATTCTAAGCACAAAAGCTGAGCTGAAAACAAACCTCTGTAAAACACAAACTAATTTCTGACTTTTCTGCTTTCTTTTCAGAAACTATATGAATGATAGCTCAGGATTCAGCTTTTCAGTCACAACCTACATGGCAATGAATGCTTTAATTACCTTCTCTCCACCAAGAGATGCTGATGGTGGTAGTAACAGTTTTTAGGTCGAGTGTCCCATCCTGTTACTTTGTAGATTGGTATCGTGCTTTTATATGTCACGGAGACTTTGTATTCCGTTACATTGATATACCCTAGATCTAGATCAGTCAATAAAAGCGTTCACTAGTTTAGGTTCAGATATTCAAGTGCAGGGAAATCACTGAGGAAATCTTCCTTCAATGTCATCACTGAAATATGCCAGACTATTTTGACTGTCATTGTCTGCTAGTCTAGAGCTTGCCATTGAGCTACTTGATTCCTTTCCACATGACTGCAATTATCTTCTCTTTCATTAACCCCTGAATATGATGCCTAATTGCCTTGTCGGGTTCATACATTTCTTGCTTATTTATACCCTAACCTGACTGAGCACATCCATTTCACTACAAGCAGAGGCAAGAAGTGGATGCAGGTCTTTGTGAAAATTCATTACCCTCTGATATCACAAAAGATTTAAACAGAGAAGACATGTGAAGAGCATAATAATACAATTAAATGCTGTTTGTAATACTACTCCATTTTCAATGACATAACAGTACGATACTCACCAATCAAGATTTCCTGTGTGAAGGAACTGTTTGACTCCCCCATGTTGTACTTATGACCATCAATGAGTGGATACATACGGACTTGGAATTGATGTCTCCCCCACTTCAGAGTGTTTCCTGACATGGTCTTAGTACATGAGTATGGAGGACCAGTAATATTGACTGGAGGTGTTAGTTCTGGTAAAACTGTGTCCTGGAAATAACCAAAATCACATAATTATGAAAATCATAATGTTTTCAAAGTTTACCCAGTCACAAAGGCACTACTCAACATCATACATCACTATAAATCATTAACTTGGTCTTGACTTTTCA
>JAWQUT010000777.1:92448-114479 GCA_033807755.1 Ellobium chinense
TGGAGGAAGAATAAGATGAAAAATACTGACCTGCAACAAAATAGGAACATCATGTTACCATAATAATAATATCCAATTTGGAAATCACTAATCTTCACATATTGTCCAAAAACAATCTCGTTTTAATTGATTTTTAGTAAGCAGGGCAGGATTTACTGCAACTTTGCTAGGGTTGATGGCCAGACTGTTTTCTACTGGACCCAGCTGATTTGATTCAGTCATATTAACACTCGGCTAACCAACTCTGACAAATGTTGAAGTTTCAGTATGACCCTTTCATTTTCAACAATCACTGAATTTTAAGAGTGCATTCTAAATTAGGCCATTACTGAACTCTTAACACAATAAATGGCTTTTTTAGCTAGGCCACTCTTGTGTCAATCTTCTCATTTAGTATAATACATAATAATAGTGATCTCTATGTCCTAATGAGTGGTTTCCTGTCCAGTATTTTGAAAAGTGGTTGCCCCTACAGCTAAATTCTGTAAGATTATAAGCCATTTATGAGTGTAAAGTAAAGATGGCTAGGAATTACAGAGAGTGACATCCTAAAGAACTGGTAACCAAAGCATTAAACTATATCAATGAAAACACATTAGCACAGAAAGGTATATCCTGGAACAGTCATTCACTATAATATCATTATCAACACACATTTCACATTTTCTTACATAAATGACCCTATGAAGTGAAAACAACAAAGCACTAACTCACATTTGTTCTGACGTAGAAGCTGCATGTGGCAGCTGGGTAAAGATCATCTGCTGTACATGTGACAGTGATTCCTCCATTCTCATCCACAACTGGGGCTTCACAGGATGGATTTACTGGCCTCACTGAAATTAGATTATTACAAATAAACACATTTCTACTCTGTGCTTTCTACATACAAAAAGAAATTACATCTCGTCTACATCTCATACAGTAAACAAACCCTGGTTCTCTAAACAAAGGAATAAATGACTGGAAGGCCTATTAATGCATTAATTTTCCAATAAAGATAGTGAGTAAAACATTGACAAAGTAGACGAAGGTATAGAAAAAAAAACAACAAACACTGAAGCTCAGCAAAGCTCATTAATCAGGTTACCATTAGCGGAACACTAGAAGTAGGTTAGTACAAAAAACAACCGCTATTTATTTCTGTGGGCCTTTTCCTTGAAAAGAGACACTCTCACTGAAAGAGTTTAGTCTAGTTGTAAAATGATGTGTGTGCCCGCCTCACTTTTCAGATTTGCAATGTATGTATTTCTTATTGTCTTTTCTACAAGGCTGAAAAACATTTTTTTCTGTTATAAAAATATTGATGGGGGCAGTGAGCGGACACAAATTAATGCTCACACATAGCGTCTATATTAAATAAAACGCTTCTGCCAAATTTGTGTCACAGATTTCTTAAGAACTACGTAACGTAAAAACATGCGGTTTTCACCTAAATTCGTAGAAAAATACACAAAAGGTAACAATACACAACAGTCCTCTTTAGGCTGCAGGAGCCAAATTGTAAAAGCTTCTTTGAGCCATTTAATAAAAATTTCTTCTCTTACCACAGGAATTTTCCGAGATGGCCAAGACTAGTCTGCAGGTCTGGTGCCATCACTGTGCTCAAATTATATACTGTTTACGGTGGGGATCCTTCGGTTAAATTTTTCACAATTTTAAAATACATGAAAAGGGGTTAAAAATTTGGCCTTCTTTTGCAGATCACAGGTCCGCACAAATGAAATCCGCTGAAGCCATTGGGAAACACTGCCTGCAACAATTGTTTTTTTTTACAAATTCAAAACTGAATTTCACCACTTTTGCGGTGTGGTTTCATGTTATATGATTATTTCTACACAATTTCTACGTTATTCTGCTACTATCGACTCGGATAGTCCAATTTTTTTGACCAATTAGGCTCCTGCAACCTTTATTTTTTTGTACCCTTTTTAAAAAAAAAATGTGTATAGCAATGAAATACAGTCTCCGATAGATCTTTTCAATCAGCCCGATTCGCCAATCGTCAGCAAAGCCGGTCCGCGTTGTAGGTCTATATTATAATAATACGTGCTCACGTTATGTCGAGTTGCTCACGTTTCTCTCTGATATTTTTTCTGTGATTACAAGGTTTTCTATGGACTATAAGCTTTGAATTTTATATGTGTGTGTTCGTAAAGGTGCCAGGAATCTCCTGCCGTATTTTCCATTGAGTGCAATTGTCAAATTCAGCTGGATTTTGCCCCATAACGGTGAAACTTATCGTGAACTCCGAAAGGAAAAGAAAAGTGATCCATTATTCACGTTGCTGTAGTTCGCCAGCTAGGAGAACCGGTTGCACTGGTTACACTGGTATAACTGGGAAGTGTCACTCGCTCTAAGTACAGGAGTTTCTATATTTATAACCGGAAGAGATCAGTGACAGTATAAACAAACACACTAAGCAATCAATACTATGGCAGATAAAGTCATTGATACACTCCCAATTGATGAAGTCTTTGATAAGACTGTGGTTGCGGATGAAGGTAAGGAGAGCTCTGCTCGAGATGCCAGCTGCAAGAGAAAAAGAGAAAGCAGTGGACAGACCAGTGGAGAGCACTGTACTGATAGTGTAGCCTTGCTCGCCGAGGAGATGAAATAGATGAAGGCACAGCTAGCAAGTGTCATACAGGCAATGGGCAAGATATCGACGGAGATGAGTAAGATAGGTGGGTCAATGACTGAAATCCTTACCAAAATGTCCGTGCAAGATGAAAACCTGAAAGAGGTCAATAAAAAACTTGACAAACAGGCGGGCCAGATGGTGAAAACCAGCCAGCAAATTGAAAGCATAACAGGAGAGATGAAAGTGATGGAGAACAAAGTGAAAGATCTCGAATGGAAAGCAATTGACCAGGAGGCGAGAAGCCGTCGTAATAACTTATTGTTTTACGGAATGCCCGAGGAAGATGAGGAGGACTACATGGCCAAGATAAGGACATTCTTGTCATCAGAACTGAATCTGGGTCAAGAAAGGGAAATCCCCATACAGCGAGCCCACCGTATCGGGGTCAAAAGATCAAACAACACAGTAGGTCAGACTCGCTCACGTCCACGACCAATCATCGTCGCATTTTTAGATCACCGTGACCGCGAGACAGTCCGTTTCGCCCGGGATCGCCTCCGCCCACCCTATGGAATAGATGAAGATTTCCCGTTGGAAATAAGGAAGGCGAGGAAAACCCTCCTGCCAGAGCTGAAAGAGGTGAAAAGGACTGGCAAGCGAGCAACCATAGCTTACCCTGCAAGACTTATTGTGGAGGGGAGGGTAGTGAAAGAGGCACCGATTGGGACGACACCTTCAGACGACCGGCGCAGACGCTAGGGACAGACACCAGAGGAAGCCCGAAAGACAATATCCTTATTATCTTTTAATGTTAATGGAAATTTAGAGAGCAAGTTAGAGAGATGTGATTTTGTTAGGAGTGTGAGTGAGTATGAGGTTATCATGTTGAGCGAGAGTTGGACGAATGAAATGAGCGTGATAGGACTGGATGGCTATGTCAGTGTATGTAAACATCGTCGCAGGAGAAAGAGAGCGAAGCGTGATTCAGGAGGTATAGTTTGTTATTTCAGGAATGATATATGGGAGGGAGTGACTGAATGTGAGTGGTCTTTTGAGGACGGGCTGATCTTTAAGTTTTGTAAGATATTCTTTGGGTTTGATGAAGACTTGTACATTATTTTTCCTTATGTTAAACCACAGGAGTCGACTCGTTGTGAGACAGATACTGGTATGGATGGCTATGAAATGTTAGAGGATAAGATTGCTGAGCTGCGTGGTTGTGGTTCTGTTATTATGATGGGAGACTTGAATGCAAGAACTGGCTCGATGGAGGATGTTTGTATGACTGAGTATGATGATGCAAGAGATGACGTGTTAAGGACGACTGATGAGCTGTGTGAACATGATTTTACTCACATGTTGGTACATCGGGTGAGTGAAGATACAGGAACGAACGAATACGGACATAGATTGGTAAGAATGTGCAAAATGAGTGATTTAGCAATACTGAACGGAAGAGCGGGGAAAGATAAAGGGGTTGGTAAGGTAACTTTTTGTAATAAGAGAGGGAAAAGTGTGATTGATTATGTCTTGTGTTCGAAAAAATGCTTGGGTATGATAGCAGATTTTGATATAGGTGATATAAATGAATTTTCTGACCATGTCCATGTATGCCTGACTCTTAACTGTGGAACTGTAAATACTGAGAGTGTGAACGAGATCAGTTCTGTTGGAGAGAAAGTGAAGTGGAAGGCGGATAAAAAAGAAGAGTTTGTGTTGCAAATGAATAGGGATGAATGCATAGATGCTTTGAATGAGATTTATGATTTGTTAGATGACGAGTGTGTTAATGAGTCGGGAGTTCAGACGAGTGTAAATAAACTGGTGGATGTATTATTGTGTGTGGGAAAGCCCCACAGAGTGAAAGTAGTTCAGTTGGGAGACAGAGGGAAGGGTGGTGAAAGGTGGTATGACGGTGAGTGTAGGGAAAAGCGTGATGAGTTCAAATGGGCGGAGCGTAAGTACAGATTAACTGGGACTACGGAAGACAAGGAGAAAATGTGCAGTGCGAGAAGAGAGTATGCCAGGTGTTGTCGCAAGAAGAGAAAGAGGGCTAAAATGTCTGCTGCTGAAGATTTGGTAGAACTTAGTACAAGTAATCCACGGAAATTTTGGAAGAAAATCAAAGAAAAGAAAACGCAGATTGCAGGAAATTGTGACTATTTTACCTACTTCAAAGATTTAGGGAATAGATTATCCGTACTGGGACAAGAAGAAGAACAGGAAGTTAATAGGTGGGAGGAACAGGGGGATATACGCCAGGAGGAAACATTAGATGACATTATAACATTGGCTGAAGTAGATTAGGCTATCAGTAAATTGAAAAACAATAAAGCAGCAGGATATGACAATATTATTAATGAGTTTATTATATATGGAGGTGATCTTTTGAGAGAAGTACTAGTAAAATTATTCAATACTAATTTTGAGCTTGGCTGCCTTCCAGACCTGTGGGCTGTCGGGCAAATAGTGCCGATTTATAAAAAAGGTAATAAAAATCAACCAGAAAACTATCGAGGTATAACGCTTCTGAGCTGTCTGGGCAAGTTATTTACAAGTATTTTGAATAATAGACTCACTCAGTGGGCCGAGCGCAACAATATTCTATGTGAGAACCAGTACGGCTTCCGCAGACATCGAGGAACAACCGACTGCATATTTGTATTACATGGTCTTATCGAACTATTATTACATGAATCGAGACCATTGTTTTGCGCTTTCGTCGATTACAACCGGGCGTTCGACAGCATTAACAGAAGAGCCATATGGTATAAATTAGCTCAAAGGAGAGTAAGCACGAAAATGATTGACTTAGTGAAAGATATGTATAATAAAATAAAGTTGAATATTAAGAATGTTTGCGGAGCCTCGGAAATTAGTCAAGAAATGCAAAATAATAATAATGGCTTTTTTTCATCAAATTTAGGTCTTTTTCAGGGGGAATCCTTGTCTCCCTTTTTATTTGCAATGTACGTCAACGACTTGTGTGATATTTTTAGAGCAAACAATGTGAATGGAATAGACATAAACGAATGGTTAATAGCTCTTTTACTTTTTGCAGATGACATGGTAGTATTTAGTGAGAGTAGAAACGGTTTGCAGAGAGGATTAGATGTACTGGCGGAATACTGTAAAAGGTGGGGCCTAACAGTTAACATTCAGAAAACAAAGTGCGTTGTGTTTAGAAAAGGGGGTAGAATTGGGACACAGGATAAATGGTCGTTTAATAATGAGATATTAGAAACAGTAAATTCTTTTAGATATCTAGGTTTTGTATTTGGTAGTACAGGAAAATTTTCCAAAGGCATTCAAAATTTGGCAGCTCAAGCACAAAAAGCTTTGTTTAATCTCAAATCTTGTTTACACAGAAATCCAGATTTGCCACCAATACTACAGATAAAATTGTTTAACTCGTTAATAAGTCAAATCCTTTCATATGCTTGTGAAATTTGGGGATTTTGCGAAGCTTGGCCCATTGAGCGAGTTCATACTAGTTTTTTAAGATCCGTTTTGGGCGTGAGGAAATCTACACCAAATGCTTTTGTGTATTTTGAACTTGGGGTTGTTCCTTTAGTAATACATAGGCAAATAAGAATAATTAAATACTGGAGCAAAATATTAAACCTAGATGACAGTAATCCAGTTAGAAAAATATACCAACAATTAAGGACAGCAGCAGAAAAAGACGACGTTGTAAACTGGGCGTCATTATTAAAAAACATGTTGATGAAATACGGGTTTGGACACATTTGGGAAAATCAAAGTATAGATAATATTTCACTATTTATTTCAGAATTTGGACAGCGTGCGCAAGATACATTTCAACAAAAGTGCCATAGTGACATTGAAAGTTGCAGTGAAAATAGACTATACAGACATATTGCTGCAGAATATAAATGTGAACAATATTTATTGGAGGTAAAGCAAAGACATATCAGAATTGCAATTTCAAAATTGAGACTAGGGTCTCACAGTTTTATGGTGGAAAGGGGGAGATGGAAAAGGCCAAAAGTAGACTATTGTTTAAGAACGTGTGAAGTTTGTAATAAAATAGAAGATGAATTCCATATCGTAGTAGAATGCCAGCGTTACAAGGAAATTAGACAAACATTTTTACCGCGTAGACTATTTGTAAACCCTAGCATGATGAAATTTGTCACATTCTTAACAACTATGAGTAATAAAGAAACTAAATCATTTGGAATATTTTGTCATAAAGTTATTAGTGAATATAATGTAACAGTTCTATAACTTCTTCTGGTGACATTTGAATCCTTGGAGTGAGTGTCTGTGTGTTTGAGTGCGCGCGCGTCTGTAGTGTACGTGTGTTGGGTGGAATGGGATGGGGGTGATCGAGCGGATGAAATGTGGAAGATGGGCAAATCAGATGGAGAATGTATTACTTAGGGAGAAATGTGGGCAAATTAAATATGTAATCTGAGTGGAAAGTTGAAGTGAGTGACAGGCCAGAGAAACGGAGCGATAGAGTGAGGTGGACGATTTTTGTATTATCTTATTACTTGTATTATTATTATTATTATTATTATTATAATTGTATTGCATTGTACCTTAATTTGTTTTGCAAATATGTTGGAATTGGCCGCAGTGCCTACAATAAACGACTGAATCTGAATATAAAGGTGGACCGGGAGATTGTCTTTCTCCACTCCTCCTTTGGTCTGAATCGTGGAAGAGCCACGTTCAGAGGACGGGTTGAGGACGTTTGTGTCTGTGATTTAACCGGGTAAAATCGGCAAACTCCACGTCTCCTTTATTTCCGACTTTTAATTATTTTTGGATAGGGTGGTCCGATCGCCCGCAGTGGTCCAACATTTTCATGATGTCTTTCGGTGCGCTAGGTACTCTTTCGCCGCTGGTGCGTGGCATGCCTGCCCATTTGTAAAATGGGGAGTTAGTCTTGTATAGGATAAGGGGCCTCCACACCGCCCCACCCCTTTAACCAACGGCCGTTAAGCTTCAGTTGGTTCGTGTCCGCTCACTCTCCTCTTCTGTTACTAAGTGCTCCATTTCCATCCTGTACTACACCTATGTTACCACAATATGAAATGACAGACTTTAGGTCAAAACTGACTATTTTCCTTTACAAAAAGTAAATGTACTTCTCTCTAACTGTTTGATATTCCAAGTAATCAGGCATCTGTCTTAGCTGCCCGATGAACACATATCAAAAAACTATTTTTGTTTGCGTTTTACAATCATTTTTTTTAATTATGTTGCCCTAATGCATGTAGAAATACAGTATTTAGGATAATCCTAAAACCCGCATATATCCAATACATAGACTTCATAGTAAATGTCTTGTCTTATGTCAGTAGGCCCTCTCCAGCCATAGTTTGACTCTTGTTCGGCTCCTGTTCATATGCGACTTGGCTCCGTTCAAAAAAAAAAAAAAAANAAAAAAAAAAAAAAAAGTCTGGCAACTTTGATCGGAAGCTCACACACCGGCGGCTGTCATTTGTGGTTTCAAATGTGCGTGGAGATAACAACTTCCTTTGGCACAAATAAACTTTCTGTTACAAGCGATCTCCGAGGGACCGCCCCTTTCTTTCTCAAAATGGAAATAGAGAAGACCTAACAAACCCAGTCAAGACGCCTTACCCAGTGTGCCTCCCAGAAGTTCAGATCTGCTCTATTTTCCTTCTTCCATAAGGAGCCGAAACATCAGTTTTGATCCCAGTGTGATAGCACAAAAGAACTGTTTGCCACTAACCTCGAGGACAGTCTCCATAAATGTAGTCATAAACAGGGTTTTTACTCAGAGTACTTGTAAATACACAAGTACTCGCTACCTCTGTTTTGTTACGAGTATAGTAATTAATTACTTGTTTTGGTAAATTAACGTCTTTATAATTAATTTTTAAAAAATAGTAATGAGTGCTTGTAGTTTCCGCTACCTTTCAAAGAAGAGGTTTCATTTACTTATAATCGCCAAGCATTTCTGGTTCTCTAACTCCCGCAAGTTTTCTTTTGGTAACTCAACCATTCTTAGCCACCTGATCAACGTTCTTTGTTGAGATAAACAGAGACGCACGACTCCATGACGCAATGATCATGCCATCCTCTAATACAGAAACAATACCGTCACAGGTCTTGATAATCTTGTAATTAAAGGACCTGCATTGCCCCAGAACAATTCCTCTTCAAAATGCTTGTGATCTCATATTGCTTCTGAATACATCAATTATGCTCTCAAATAGTAACACTGAAATGACGATTAAAGAAACAATATAATCGCTGGAAAACCCGAGGAGATTAACGAGATTCTACCTTTGATTTCCGTATTGTTGTATCTTACTGATAGCGGTGCTCAGCCTTCGCACTGGGTTTGCTGTTACTGCATGAGCGTACACGATGACTTAGTGAAATCGCGTAGCGCACAACCATTTTTGTGTAAGTGTATTTTGTAAATCAAACAACAATAAGCCCAGAGACAATGTAAGTTGATAAGAACAGAGATGTAAGCGGGGCAGACTAAGGACTGTTATCTGAAAGAGGAAGGGAATGGAGAAGGCTTGCAATCGCGCCAAAAGGGCCCGCTGGTGGGAATGGAATCATTGAGATTCCGAGGATCCAGAGGCGTGTTCGGTAGGATTTTTTTTTTTTTAAAGAAAAACGAAACAAAATTAGCAATTTTACGCCATTTCTACCTGACATAAGGTGATTTTTTTTTAAAATCAAGATTTCGTCATTTTTAAAGTGGATCATGTTGACTTGGGGAGGGGGATGGTAAATGTGGAAAGTGTAACTATTGTGATGTCTCCCTCTTGCGACATGTTGCATAGACAAGTCTACTGCACTTCGCCACACTCGTTCACAAACATGTAACTACAAACAGGCTACAAAACATGAAGAGGAAGGAAATGCGAAGGAGGCGATAGAGACAAGAAAGAAATGGCACCTCTTCACGTTAGTCCCACCCCTCCCCTCTCTGTCTGTGCCCTTTCACTACTGTGAGAATATCAAACGGCTCACCCCTTTATCGACTCACGGTACTTCTCCGGGATCAGGCAGTACCTTCCCATAATTATAAAGTACAGTACCAGGGTATAAATCGCATTCCTACTTTACATTGAACGATGGGCCCGTCTACTCAGGATTAACGCCATCGGCATCACTAAGTCACCCTTGTCTCCTTCTGCCTCTTTCTCTCTCTTTCCCTTTCCCCACTCTCCTTTTCTCCTCCTTTCTCGCCTCTTCTTTTCTCTTTATCCCATTTTTCTCCTTGCGTCGGGTGCCCCAGATCCTTAGCCCCCCCCCCCCCCNCCCCCCCATCCAACCCACGTTGCGAGGACAACGGCAATGCTAGTTACGACCCTGTGTGGCATGACTGTATATATTTGACATGCCTATTTTTGTTCCCCATGGTAACAAAAGTGTAGCAACTAGGTCAATGAAACTTGCAAAATCTTAAATAATATCAGTATCTGCCTTTTAATTTATCTAAAATTCTATTCCCTTCTTTACTCGTTCTTGAAAAACTACGAAAAGTTCTAAATCGCAAAAGTAACTGAAAAATAATTGAACGTAATTAATTACTTTTGAATTAATCTACTTGTAATTAACTCATTTTGCTCAAAAGTAATCTATTTGTATTTAATTACTTGTTTTTGGAAAATATTCTACTTTTATTTAATTACTTTTTACAAGTAATTTTCACCACTATGGTCATAAATGATAAATGCGTTGATTTAACAAACAACGCGGGCTCCTTTGCTTTGTCCAAGTCACAAGTCATCAGAAGTTGCTGGCCGAGCTGACGAACTTTTGAATCTCGAATGGACATGTTGCTTGTATACAAAATCGCAGATTACAGTGACCTTGTCCTGAAGTTAAGACAAGCTATAACGACAGTCAGAGTCATGACTGTGGAAGTGGGAGTTAATAGCATTCATCGATGCCTCCTGATACAATGAAACTGTGCAGGTGAAAGGGAGGACACGTTCACAAACACTAAAGAACTAACACTTAGAAGCTGCTAAGAGTCCTCGAACGAAATGAAAAGGTAGATGTAAGTGGCGAACTTTGATACAGAGCAGCGATATCGCCTCCCCCGTTCTTCCCAAAGGATACAACACCAGCCACGACAAAAGAATCATGAACTCAGTATGGCCTGACTCCATCTAAATATCTGAAAATATTGCCTTTTGTGCTAACAATACTTTATTGTTTCGCTCTCCTCAAGAGCAAGTTCAGAGATGTTTGGATACAATCTGTCTGAAATATGGAAAGATATGAACATTAAAATGTCAACACTGAGTTTTAGCCAAATGGGATGCACATCTCTTGTTTGTGAGGTTGGCTTGTACATAAAGAAAACAGCGCTACGAAGTCAATTGGTTTTCTTTAAAGTTTATCCTGTTGAGTTATATCACACACACGCACACACACACACACACACACACACACACACACACACACACACACACATAATTATACACACACACATATACACACACACATACTATATATATGAAAATATTCTCTCCTCGCACTCAGATATCCCCCAGTCTCACTACCCCCAATGCTCAGTTTTTCTTTGTCGTTTTGTTGTTATCAGATTAGGTCTTAATTACGTCTCCCAAACAAACTGCGATCTTGGAATGACAGGGTCGTAAGTCCATTTTTTTGGACCAAAATAGAGTTAAACACACAGCCGTGCTTATACAGGTGTATTCTTACCTCTGTTGGTGTGTCAAGTCCCGTTGACCCCATTTTGGCTTATATACTCACGATTAAAAATAAGTTTAAAGGTTTGTTTAAATTGTTATTATGTAGAGCATGGACGTAGAACAAAGTGGTATGCAGGGATTGTCGTGAGTAATACTCAGAATGATTTCAAAACAAAAATTCCTTACCCAGCACCTTCAGAATCGCTTCCAAACGGCCACATAGACGGCGCATTTACTTTCCTGGACATCATTCCATAGCAGACACACAGTTCGACGCCGCCTCCGTGACTATGTCATCAGAGCGAGGCGACCCCTGCAGCGGCCTACTCCAACCCCATCACCGCCAGGCCCGCTTGCATTGGGCTCATACCCATGTCGCCTGGACAAGACAGCAGTGGGCCACTGTTTTTTTCACAGAATAGTCCAGATTTGTACTCAGCAGACATGACGGACGCATGCGGTGCTATCGACGAACCAATGAGAGGCATCTACCCCAGTGCATCCACGAGACCCCGAACAGGGGCAATGGCCAGGTGATGGTATGTGGAGGCATCACTTGAGATTACAGAACAGCTCTTGTTCATGTTCCTCTCGCTTTGACAGGTGCGGGGTATACAGCCACCATCCTCCAACCTTACGCTATTCCGTTTCTCAATCAACACCTTGGCTTTACTTTCCAGCACGACAACGCCCTATCCCACCGAGCCCGAGTGACCTAGCGGTTCCTGGCAGCCCAGCGCATCAACGTCGTCACCCCCTGACCTACTGTCTCCCCAGACCTCAGTCCTATTGAATATGTCTGGGATATTATTGGAAGTGAAGTCAAAGCTATGGTTCCGTTACCACAAAACCAGCACCAAGTACTTCAAGCGTTGACACAGGCATGGAACAACATTCCATAGCTGCAAATAGTAACTCTGATTAACTCGATGCCAAGCCGATGCACCGCTGTGATCGATGCCACAGGAGGACACACAAGATACTAGTTTTAAGTGTGACTTGACTTTTGCAGCTTTGAATGCGAGGGAGAAGGCTCGCAACCAAGATTCGTCATCGTTTTGTTGGGACTCACTCATGGACGCTGATTCTGATTTCGTGTTTTGACCCTCCTCCACAAAATTTGGGATTTCAATCCAAGAAGTTCCTTTTTCGTGGACTTAATTGAAAGTAAACCCCACGTTTGCAGAAACAGTTTTCATCTCCTTTTGTCACGTTTGCTATGGGTTATGATTAACGTGTATAATTACTTTTGATCGTGAGTGTATATAGAGATATACAAGGTTGTATATACTATCCCAGTGACAGTATGCTTAATTTTTAAAAGCAAATAACTCAAAACTGAGTTGACTCGACTTACGATCCTGTCATTTGAAGGTCGCGAAATTCTACATGCTATACTTCCTTATCTTTATATAGTCATAAAATATTTTTGCACTTATTGTTTTGCATTGGTTAATTTTTGTTCTAGCTGACATTTTTTATACTAATAATCATCGGGATTTGTCATTATGTTTTATGTTTCATTTGAGCAAATATTGAAGTTTGCACTTATATTGTTTTGTATTATTCAACCGAGTAATTGGATTATGAAGTAATGTCACTGCTCTATTTTTCTCTCTAGCGGCCATACAAGAATCTCCATAAGTATTCATCAGATGTTTCAGAATTTGCACCGTTGTCTATCACTAGCCACGCCTTTCTTCTCTCCACACCAGCCTCTTAAAGTCGCTGGATAATGAATCACTTTTTTTTTCTGCAACGTCTGCAATACTTTATTATACATTCTGTCTTGTCTGGTAGTTTTCTTCCATATTATTATTATGGTGCAGCTGTGATCAGTGAATATTGTTCTTCTTTTTGGTCATTGCCATCGATATCTGCACGACCAGGGTATTTTTTCTTCCTTTCGTAACTACTTCTTTTTTTTTTATGTGTGTAAACAACACCTAAACTGATGACTTCTTTCGCCTTTATGTTCTTGGATTTGATTACGGAATTTTCCAAACAATAGAGGGGAGAAAGGGGGGGGGGGNGGGGGGGATTGAAAATGGCGTCGCATATTCAATTTTGACCAATATCGTTGTAAAGGGTATTCCCTGTAGCCTGTAGTCAGTATTATAACCTCTTTGGTCCCTCCCCCTTACCCACTTCCCCCGACATCCCTTTCGGCGCTGTGTTCCCGAATCCGTATATACAGCAATTTTTCGAGAAAGAATTCTCTAGTCTTGAAGCACGGTCTATGACTGACAGTCGGCACATAGTGCTAGGTAAATGTCTGAAACGTCATAAAACACCACATCTTGTTTGGCATTAGTTGTATTATAGTGTGACTGTTAGTACACTCCACCAGGGGCATAGCATCCATGTAATCTGAGATTACCAACCTATTATCTATTTTGTTTAATACAATTTTAAATTTAATTTTTTCTAATTTGTTCGAACATCACCTTCGTCCTATTTCACTTATGAGCCAGATATACAAGCATCGACAATTCAATTTTGTTATTGTTAGATGGTTTCTTTGCTGATAATCCGAGTGCCTACATGCTGTCTCACAGATTCAGCGGTCCTATAGCGGTTCAAAGACAATATGAAAGAGAAATTTTTAAAACGGTAGCCTATAATCTAAGAGAAAAAAAAATGCTTGCCCGCTTTTCTGACGGTCTTTTGTGTTTCTTTTTATACAAGATCCCTTCTGTGCATGACTTCTCCGGTATTTTTTTTTCTTTCGGCGATGAAAGGCTGGTAATGTAGACCATACCAAGGTTTCCAGGTTTGGCTTTTTCAGAGCCAAATACGAAACTGTTGACTCTATCAAAAACCCTTCGCTTCCAAATAACTGACGGGCCCCCTTTCTTTGTTAGTTCCAACTGAGTTAAGTCAAGTGATTCATTCTTTTAACAAAAAGTACTTTTACTGTTCTCAAACTGTTTAGTATTTCAGGTAATCGAGATCCTGTCCATTGTCCAACGAATAGATACCAAAGAACGATACCAAAACTGTTTCCATTTAACATCGTTTCGTATGTTGCTCTAATCTGTGTAAAAAGGTTTAATATAACTATACTACCTAAGTATAATATCCCATATAAGGACATTCGCAATAAATTTTCTTGTTTTCTGTCAAATCTTGACCCAGTCGGCCCTTTCCAGACATAGTTTGGTTCTTTTGGGGCACTGTTTCGCATGTTTGTCCAGCTCGAAAAAAAAAAAAAGCAAAGTGTCTGGTGACCCTGAACGGTATCATTGAAACATTGCGAAGCTCGTGTCGAATACATCTTTAATTTGCTCTTTTTAATGGAAATTAATCATGTCTAAAAACCAGTAACCTTCTCACTGCTTCTTTTCGACTGAGCACAGGGAGATAGATTTTAATACAAAACTTAAAAAAAAAAAAAAACAGATTAAAAGTGTCTCCCCATGGTGTGTTTGATTGGTGTCATTATTGCTTAATGTTGTTGTCATCGCTGCTTAATGATAACATTATCGGGTTTATTTTACAGTTGCATTTTACAATATCGTCGGTCGGCTGATGAAATCGTGAATTCCACATTTTCACCCAAATTGAGTTTTTCATATTGATCAACTCTCCAAAGTGTAATACATGTCCTCACAAAATCCTGGGTTTCTTATCTCAATCCAAAAGGGAAAATTACGCAATAAACAAAACGTGAAAAAACACCAGTCGCTGAATGTCGTCTGATGAAATCGTGAATTCCACAAACGGCTGGACAAGTGTGGGATTCACGATTTCATCAGCCGCCTCAGGGCAGGTCTGTCTGTCCTTTGGGACCGTGAAAGCCACTCCCGGCGCTGATTGTTCATAGTCGGTGTCTTTGATGTTGCGCCCAATTCATGATTTTCAATGGAGACCACCTTGCTTCATTGGTAAAGTGGCGTTAGATATGAAACTGAGGTATTATGATGGAAACTTTGACCATAGTAGGAAAGGAGGGGCTGACGACAAAACTTTATTTAAACATGAAACTTTAAAACAAGTTCGTTTCTGGTCAAGTTGTCAGAACATGAACAACGTTAATATTTCTTTTGCTCTCTGAAATTACCCCATGAAAGTGATATCCTTGATGCAAATATCACAGGCCATATACCAAGATAGGTTTAGATGTATTTTTTTCATTTTGTATTGCTTCTGTTTAAATAGCTGTATCTGTTGACTAGTGAATGTTTTCCTTAAAAACGAGTTGTATCCACTTTCAGAAAGTTAATGTTTTCATTCTTTCCCATGACTGAAGTACATAATTATCGACACATTTAATTAAGCTCGTCTCATTCATTGTAAGGGTATTAATGTCAATGAATTTGAAATGAAATCCTTTTGATCTATCTATGGATCATAGTGAAATGTATGGTTCGCATTCTTTCACATAATATTCTCTCTCTCTCTCTTTCTCTCTCTCTCTCTCTCTCTCTCTCTGTATGTGTGTTGGGGCCGGGGGNGGGGGGGCTGGGATGTACGTATGTGTGTGTAACCGATTGTGTACATGTTTGTGTGATTGTGTATCTATGACGGGACGCAGTTTTAATGCATATATGTTTGAATAGAAACTGAAAACATGTATTTTGCCTCAGATGGCTCCTTCCAACCATACTTAATTATATTGTGATTATAACTAAACTGTAATTATTGGCGATTCATTGGTGTTTTAGTAAGAGATTCAGCCTTAGAGCGCCTGGCATCCAGTCAAGAAGATTTGGAAATTCCAGCTTCAAGAGATCAGGCCTCTGAATAAGATCCAGTGCTCCCACTAGCAGCATCTCCACCAAATACTTCAACTCTTTAACTAAGCCTTCCTGATTCTGAATCATTCGCGAACAGAACTCATGGAGCTTCAGCGTCTCTGGCACCGTGTCAAGAAGCTTTGGACATTCCAGCATCAAGAGGTCAGACCTCTGATCAAGATACATTGCTCCCAACATCACACAATAACACTGCCGAAGATGAAAACTTCGTGAGAGTGGATTGTCGTACACAACATGAAATTGGACTAAAAGAAAAGCAAAAGAACTAAAAACAAGTTGCTCTCGGTTGTTTGAAGAAGACAAGCAAGCCATCTTTCATTAAGTTTGGTAACTGACACGGGAAGAGAGAAAGAGCTATGTAAATGCCCTCCTGGCAAAAGAGGCGCCAAAACATAGATCTAGTGAAGGAGCATCAAGTCATAAGGATCACACATGGGCTTATCGTATCATGAAGGATGGCCAGAGAATCAAGATTTACAAGGACATGCCACGGCTGTATAGACACAGCATTTTGTGCAAACCCCTCTGGAAGAACCCAAACTCCCTGGGCGACCTAACAATCCTCATTACTCAAGAATGATGACGCTAACAAGTTTTTGGGTCACTTTTTAGGTAGGGTACCAAATCAACCCTCTCATTACCGTCGCCAAAGCTCTGGAAACTTTATTTGGAACCGTGTCTCCGCAGTCTGGCACATCTTCACCGATTCTGTGAAACAACCTGCTCAGAGCAAAGGATGCAAACATTAGCAATCATGACCTCCAGGAGATGTTGGAAATGAAGAATGTGTCCCTCTTCAAGCCGAAAAAGGATAGGTGTGACACCTGCATGAGCTTCGAGTCTGGAAACAGAGTGGAAAGCTCATATGGTTGAAAAGACATGAGGTGAAGAAGAGCATGCCTTCGACAAAAGCTCAGTTCTAGAACAACAAGATGTTGTGGTGGTTTGCATGGATCTGCAGGGCGTGCTACTTGCTCCAGCAGTCAGTGCCTCAAGTATCTACTTCAAAACTTATTTAACAACTCACAGCATTACAATCTACAACATGACGGCACGCGATGCTGTTTGTTATGTCTGGCACGACGCTGAAGGCGCACTTACTGCCAGTGAATTTACCAGTTGTATCAGGGACTTTCTTTTAGACTATACTCATGCACGAAAAAGTATCATTTACGGTGATGAGTGTGTCTATCAGAACAAAATCCAGTCTTGTCAAGAACTTTGAGGATATTTTCCAACACCAATATTTGATCAAAGGACATGCCTACATGAAGGTGGATAGTATGCATAGCGTGATTGAGCGCCGCCTTGAAAAAAACCCAGTCTCCAGCTCAATGGACTATATTATTTTCAGGGCTGCTAGGATCGTTCCAGGGCCATACATCGTCTCTAAAAATTCTAAACAGCAAATTCAGTGACTTACAAAGTCTGAAAGCAGTTGTCCCGAAAGAGTACCACCAGTTCCATGACAATCTTCCTCACTGAATGGAAAAACCGTCATCCGAAGAAATGCATCAGTGACAGAATGATTAGATCTGATTGATGTCCAAGCTGTTGTAGTTAGTACCAGCGAGAGAGAGAGAGAGAGAGAGAGCGAGAGAGAGAGAGTGAGAGAGAGTGAGAGAGAAAGAGAGAGAGAAAGAAAGAGAGAAAGAGAAAGAGAGAGAGAGAAGGCGGGTAAGAGAGAGAGAGAGAGAGAGAGAGGAGAGAGTCCGACAGTGTTATAAAGAGAGAAAAAAGGAGATGACAGAGAGAGAGAGAGAGAGAGAGAAGTGAGAGCGGCTATATTCTTTGTTCCTTATTAAATATGGAATTTTAAATTTCTTAAACTTGATTTGTGTCTCAGGTTTAGTCAATAACCCTAACTTTGAATCAAAGTAAAGGAAAGGACTAATGAGGGGGAGAGAGAGGGAAAGAGAAAGAGAGAGAGAGAGAGAGAGAGAGAGAGAGACAGAGACAGAGACAGAGACAGAGACAGAGAGAGACAGATAAAGAGACAGAGAGAGAGAGTGATAGAGAGAGAGACAGAGAGAGGGAAAGAGAGAGATAGAGAGACAGACAGACATACAGAAAGGGAAACAGACAGAGAGAGACAGAGAGAAACAGCGAGAGAACCGGGGGAGAAAGGGAGAGAGTAGATCTTATGATTTTGGCTTGTTATTCCTTTTTAAAAATGCGTATTATTATTTTTAATGTGTAATTGGTGTTGCACTGTTACTCACTGTGTTTTAGACTTACTACATACCGTAAAGCGTACCCGGTCTCACCCATCTATACACATTACAATCATGCCGTGGTCGTGAATACAACAGATAGCTCCACAATTTGGTACGATCAATTCGTGAATTCCACCTGGCTGTGGAATTCACGATTTGATTAGCCAGGATTCGATGTGTGCAAATCGTGAATCCCACAATAATTTATCAAAACCATAATCATAATCGGTGAAAAATTTTTCACATATGACATGTCTAAACTAATACAAGAAAATTATGTGGTTAAATTCGTTATTTTAAAGGAAAACGCTAAATAAATCAGTTTTTTGCTTCTCCTGTAAAATGTGTCTTGTGTGGAATTCACGATTTCATCAGCCGGCCGACGATATTCTGTGTAACGTGAAAATGCTTAAGCTGATAGAGACAGCGATATATATATTCTTTCTTACGTGCTCATAAGCCTGTTTCAGACAGTCAGCAATCGATGTTTATGTGCTAAGAATTTTTCGATGCAACTGAAATAACAGCATATCAAGTATGCAGCATTTGATAGCAGTCAATAAGCTTGGTGAACAAACGAAAAGATATCTTAACATCTTACCCTTTCCCCCATCCACTCCTACTAAAGAGGAAAAAAAATAATAGGATATACTCATAGATATACTAATGTAGTGCTATTCAGAATTCGTGAGATAATGTTTCTGTAAACATCTTTATATGGTTATATGACCTCTTCCCTAATTTCGTACAGTGGTGGAAGTATGCACTTCTGAGGTGGCTGTTTATGAATGAGAACTTTTCATTTAAATTAGATACTGAAAACGAACAAGACTATAAGATTACAATAGCGACAACTATGACTGTTCGAACAAACGACACTAATGAGAAAGGAATAAAGAAACATCTGTATTTTCGTTATTCATCCAGTTGAGAAAAAGATGAAGAAGTCGGTGATGACTTGACTATTTCATCCTCTGGTTGTGCTGCAGCTCTACTTGTCCTCCCTTTTTTCTGTTTTCGAATTTTAGTGATATCTACATTGTGATCCCAGTTTTAACTATCATGAAGTGCAATTTTCGAATTCTTAACATCGCTGGTTTTGTCAAAACTTTCTTTTTTTAATCATTGCACCGAGTGGCTACACATTTACACGCGAGAAATGACGGGACAGATCAAACATAATAACATATGCATCGCTATGTCAATCAATCAATCAATCAATCAATCAATCAATCAATCAATCAATCAATCAATCAATAACCCACCGAATAACAGCAGACCAATTCAGATATTTCAATGTTGAAATTTAGATCTATCTTACATTAATTAATTTACTATATCTTTCCGACCCTCTATTTATTAATTAAGGTTTGTGACCTTCCCACACAGGTTTGTTTTGTTTTTATTAATCCGGTTTCCTTGTATATAATCTATACAGTGTGTGTGCTTAATAATGCACATCGCGATGTACGCATGCCTTGACTTTGCTGTTAATAATCTGGAAGTTGAAGAAGAAATAGAGTAAACTGTAAGTAGTTTAAATTTTAATGTTCGAGTCAACGAGACGTGTGACAAAATGTTTGTATGTAAACACGTTTGCGTAAAAAGTTTCCGAAATCACCTCAAATATTTTGAGAAATGTACGTCGAGGCACGTACTTTATTAAAGACTTAGTATAAATTTTAGAGACAGCAGAGTTTTTTTTAAGAAAGAAAACACTGAGTTAGACGTCTATCTTTGTATCAACTTACCAAAGACTTTGAGTTGACAGGAGCCAATAGTGTTAAAACTGTCAACACAGCTGAAGACAGTAGAATCTTGAGACTGTGTTGGATTTTTGATGGTAAAGTTACTTGTAAAGATATTTCCACCTTCATAACGTGCTGTCATTTCATAGTTGGCGTTCCTGCATGGAAGACATGTGATAGTGGGAGGAGTGCTGCTTCTGTCTATAGTGCAAGTACATTCTGGCAAAGTGGAGGTGTCAGTCATCCATAACAAGGAATTACCAGTAACTTGGCCACGATATCCAACAATGTGAGGCTGACCTTCCTCAGCAGGTGTACAAGTTACCTCACTACACACACCTGAGAAGCACATAAAAAGAAGACACAGTTATTGATTAAACAAACAACCAACAGTTTCTATCACAAGTTCCTATTTTTCCTAATTTATATTTTGATCGTCTGTTTTGGTTCGATTGCGTCGTTTTTTATTGTAAGGAATGCTCTTATAAGGAATTTATCAAAATCTGGATAACATGTATGTGCTTCTTTTCGAAGTATTCTGTTTTTATTCCTTTGTAAATAGTACAAATCAGGTGTGGTGAATAACAGTGTGTGTTAAACGTCTTTGAAATTATTTGGAGTCATTTCTAAAGGGAAAATACTTTACGCTTATAGCAGCGTCCAATAATCATGGGAAAGTTGCAGATTTACACAAAAAACCAAGGAGATCTATATAAACGAATTCAATCTATGCATAACTGAGAGGAAAACTAGGGTGTATCTGAATGAAACCTATAGTAGGTGAGTGGATTACATTAAGTTGGGATAAGACATACTGAAAAACAAGTTTACCACAGTCTTAGAATCATAAAAATATCGGTTATCATTATTTATCCCGGATGGATACCAGAACCGTGCCAGCACCTTAAGTAATTGTATAATTAGGAGATATCCAGAGCTTCCACAGAGAAAACGTAGACATTAAGGTTACACATAAGCCTCCCCTGGAGGTAGAAATGACACGCTATTTGAAGGATTCTACTTTTAAAATCCCACCAACATCGCGCAAAGGCAGAAAGCAGAAAGCCACATTCTGTGTTTCTCATTATGTTTCGCTTCCTAAGAAAAACAAAGAATATTCTAGCATGTGTAGATACTAATTCTTAAGTATTTTCAGATTCTTCAAGATGCCCCGGGTGTAAAAACAAAGGGCACGTTCTTGAAAGTAAAGTAGAAACCGTTTAAGCAGACGATTACCCGGAAAAGCGAATTTTTACTTTTTAAATTTATATACGTAGAGGACAACATTCTGCTTAAGAGAGACGATTTTGAAGGAAAAATTTGTAACAATTTGATTATCTTTAACTGGAATTATTCCAGTTGTTATCCTTGTGCTCAGTCAAAATGGCTGGTTTGTTTGCAAACATGTAAAGTATTTTTGACTCGTGTATTCGACAGTCAGAACTGTAAGTATTGTCTCAAGTGACGCCCTTGCACAATCATAACAGCAAATCAGTCTATCTATCTGTTTGTCTATCTATCTCTCTGTCTGTCTGTCTGTCTGTCTGTCTGTCTGTCTGTCTGTCTGTCTGTCTGTCTGCCTGCCTGCCTGCCTGCCTGCCTGTCTGTCTGTCTGTCTGTCTGTCTGTCTGTCTGCCTGTATGTCTGTCTGTCTTTCTGCCTGCTTGCCTGTCTGCCTGCCCGCCTGTCTGTCTGTCTGTCTGTCTGTCTATCTGTCTGCTTGCCAGCCCGCCTGCTTGCTTGTCTGTCTGCCTATCTGTCTGTCTGTCTGTCTGCCTGCCTGCTTGCCTGTCTGCCTGCCTACCTGTCTGTCTGCCTGTCTGTCTGTCTGTCGACAAATGGCAAGCTCCTAAAGTTATCCGCAGAATAGTTAACACATTGACTAAATCGAAAAAGGTGAAGGAAGTGAAATAGGATTAAAATGGATGGGGTGGGTGAAATCTTGTGATTTGGAGAATTCTCATCATCATTTTTATATGACCCCAGCCGAGATTTAGACCAAAACACTCATTGCAAGGTCTTCCTTCACGACA
>JAWQUT010000777.1:164266-177160 GCA_033807755.1 Ellobium chinense
TACTACTAACGACTTTCTGCTCTCAGCTCACTCCTAATTTTCGTTGCCCATTCCCACTCACAAATATTTCAGATGAGCATCACAGACACACAAGGGACTGTGTTTGAACTGGGGTTGACAAGTAAACTTTTGGACCACCGGCTCTAGTTTGAACCCACCCCCATGAAAACCCAGTTGGGACCTCACACTACATCAGGGGAGGCAGGGTTACCTATTTGCATGCCCTATCTCTTCCTGACCTCTGACCCCAAATAGTGCAGCTGTAATTTAATCTATACTGGTCATGAAAGCAACAAATGCCTTAGGACAGGCAAAAGCTCTGTGCACTGGGCTCCTGGCCGCAAGGAAAAAAATATTTTAAAATTTATTCGACAGGACAAACAGTCCAACCCAGTCCATCTGACCTCATTTGCGCGTGTGTAACCTAAACAAACCATGATAAAAAATGCTCACCAAATTTCAGACAGATATGCTCCCAGTTTCTTCCTTCGCTGCCTTATTTTTCATTATACTTCTCGGAAAAAACATGCCCACCTACCCCTTCAAATTATTTTTAGTAAATGCGTTATCTTAATATTTCAAAAAATCCACCTCAAAAGTTGACAAATCATAATAAAATGTTTACTTTATGAAAAATGGCCCCAAAATATCGCTCCTTTTGTTTCCTTTTGTTAAAAAATGTCCGAGGTGGANGGGGGGAGGGAGAGGGGGAGCATGCCTCTAGACCCCTTAGAGTATACGTTTACGTGTTTGGCAACTGCGCGCACGGCAAGGAGACCAGGAAATTACTTCAACAAGCAGGTAGGAAATGTGCAATTTAATTACTAGACAAAGCTGAGTAAAGACATCCAGAAGGCCAGCAATACAGGTAACATCAGGAGCATGTATGAAGGAATCAGGAAAGCCACAGGTCCAGGTATAAAGAAAAGTGCACCACTTAAGTCTACCTCTGGGGAGGACATAAATGATAAGATACAACATCTGGACAGATGGGTAGAGCACTATCCGGAACTCGGTTCAAGAGAAAGTACTCTGCTGCACAGAAATCAGTGGAGGCTCTGTTACTCTTGACCATCTGGATGTGATTCCAGCCAGAGCAGGAGCAAGCGGTGCTTTTGAGGACCTTATGTTAGACAAGGCTCCGGACAAGGACGGAATTCCTGCTAAGGTTATCGGGAGTGGGAAAGATATCCTCATATAGTCACATTGGACAAGAACAAGAATGATCGCAGTGATTGCAATAACTACAGAGGTGTCTCTCTACTATGTATCGTGGGTAAAGTGTTTGCTAGAATTGTCAGGCCCTAAGTGAATAAGATCAAGTGTACCCTGAATCACAATTCGGATTTGGAAGAGATCGATCAACCACAGACTAATTTTCTCCCAGAGACAGTTACAAGAGAAATGCCGTGAACAGAAATAGCCTCTCTATCTTGCCTTCATTGACTTTGGTCAGGCGAAAAGGACTGCTTCACACAGAAGGCCACACCGAAACCGAAGTGAATGACCCAAACTTCAGGTTTAGTTTACAAAATCAGGAGAGAATGCAAACTGATTCGCAGGTAGGTTCACAAATCTAGGGTCCCTTCTCCACAATCTGTTCAAAGGACATATTTTCTACTGTCTACCTAACGCATATAACAACAGGCTATTTTCATCCAGTTAGAAGTCTAACCTTAATGCATGCTGGTATTACAACATAATACATAGTCAAAGGTACTTCTCCCCTACGTCCACAGAGGATCATTCTTCCAATACCCCTATCTACACCCGCCCTGTCATTCATAATCAACATCCCACTCATCTGCATAATAACTGCATTAACTTATGACCACGTTCGTTAATAGTTTTGGCGGTATTTATTCTAGACAGCGAAATTACCAGTGAACAAAAATTGTTCAAAATAATTATCTGGCTTAGTGCCTAGAGTGTCATCGTCATCCATGCCGGAATCATCCACAATACAACAATGCTCCTGCTCCTCAATTCTTGCATTCATATCCCCAACAATCATTACAGATCCCAGTTCGCTCACGCCTACAAGCTTTCTACCAGAATATCATAGCAATCCATATCCGTGTCTAATTCATTGAGTGATGAATCTGTTAGCCTCATAAACACAAAAAGAAGATGTACGCCCCTTACAAATTTAAAGAACGTTTTCCTGGCTTTAAAGCAAAACCCATCTTCTTAGTCCTATGGAATTAAGGAAACTCCGCCCCAAATAGCCTTCCTGAACTAGCGGACTAAATCCCATGAATGCCGTTTGGCCCTTTTCCTTCGTTTTCAGTGTTTGCAAAAGTTACTCATGGCCACTCAGACACAACTCATTTGTCTCATATGTCCATGTTTTACATCGTAATACAATATCATGGGTTCAGAAATAAAGAACAAAAGTCATCCCGTTCAAGTTTGCTCTCAAGATTACAGAGCACATTAAACGACTCATAGGAAAAACAGTTATTAGAAACATTAAAGGCTTGACTTGTCAGATCAGAAGGGTATGCCCTAGTTACCCTTCCTGGCAGCCTGTCCCAGCTGATCCGGTCACCCCTATAGTCTTGACTACTCTCTTTTCTATGAGGGGCTTGGCAGGACACGCTTTCATCGTCCTTTGCTTTGCCTAATAACTTCTCGCAGTTCTGGAAGCAGCTGTTTTCTAAATTTTCCTATCTCCAGCGGATGATCCTCCCCAACTTTAATGAGTGCTCGCAGTTGGAATCTAGCTGCTGTCACACGGTCTCTTTCACAAAAGTCAATAAAGAGATTGTTTCTTCTTGACCTAGTTTCCTGGCCTATAGCACGGTTTTCAAGTCGTTTCACTCTCCCTGTGACCGCATGCATATCGGCTGTTACCTTGGTAACTGCATCAGACGTTTTCACCAGCTTGTCACTGCCTTACCAGTTTCTTAAATACTCCTTCTAACCTCTGGCCCTGTCTTTCGAGTCCTGCCACTTAGTCTTTCTCTAGACGGTTCATAATGTCCCCAAAAGCCTTGCTGATAGCAACAACATTCGCTGTGAGAGATCTCACCGCCCCCATGGATTCACCCATTTGAGACTTAACTTTGTGCAGCTGAGCGGACAAGTCCCTTTCAGGAATTTTTTCAGAGCTCCATTCTCTTCTCAGTCTCTTAAGATCTCTGGTTTCCATATGTCTCTCTACTTCGACTCCCTGCCCAAACACGCTTCCCTCCTCCGTAACCAACTCTGCGTTGCTAGTAGATGCAGATGCCATGTTACCTGAGTACACACCGTCTTTAATGTTCTCAACTATCTTAGGTATCATCGAGAGGCTGGAAGTGGAGGGCTTAGTATTATGATGTATTGATTCACTTTGAGGAGTACAGTTTCTGTGATGCCGCATGGAAAATAAAAAGTAAACAAAAGGTGTAATCAGGACATAATAATAATAATAAAGAATATTTATATATCGCCCACTCCCCATAAATGAGCTCCAGGCGTTTGACAAAGTTGAAGATCTCACTTTCTATCTTTCACACATTCATACACAATCATTTGTACTAACTCAAGCTCACATTATCATTCAACAGAGGCAGAGCTGGAACTTATGGCTAGGAATTACAGCAATATTTCTGAAATAAATAGGTTTGGAGTTTTCTTTTGAAGCTTTCAGTGGTATTTGTTGATCTTAATTAATTTGGCAGAGCGTTCCAAACTGATGGTCCTGATGATGTAAATGCTCGCTCTCCATATTTCAAGATGTGACCTCGATACTGAAATGAGGTTAGTACTACTTGACCTCAGACATCTTGATGGTTTATATGGAACCAGGAGTTCACTCATGTAGGTTGGAAATTCAGCAGTATATAGACCCTGATAGCATAGGACGGCCAATTTATATTCTATTCTTGCTTTTATAGGTAACCAGTGAAGCTCGTGGAGCAGTGGTGTTTCATGCTCTTGTTTTGACTTTTTAAGTACCATTCTTGTAGCATTGTTTTGTATTCTTTGGAGTCTATTCAATGTTTCATCAGATAAACCAGCCAACAGGGAGTTACAATAATCTAAACGTGACAGTATAAATGCTGACACAAGTGTTTTTGTCGCATTCAGGTCTAGGACATCTCTCAATTGGCCGATACGTCTAAGTTCTAAGTTTGACAATCTACAAAGATGATTCAGTTGAGCTTCCATTGACAATGAACTATCTAAATAAACACCCAAGTTTTTAGCCTTACGAGAAAAATCAATTCTGCCTCTGCCAATGTGAATGTGATCCATATCAATGGAACTTACTCTGACGGTGGTAGCACATGGCATAATTTCATTTTTTTCATCGTTCATTTTTAGCTTGTTTGACGACAACCAAGCTTTAATGTCCTGAATACAAATCGTAACATCATCTAACAGTTTTGGAACATTGCATGGTAAAGCTGATCTGTATAGCTGTGTGTCATCAGCGTACATGTGATATTGCATAGAGTGCTGTTTAATTACATTTCCCAGAGGCTGAGTGTATGTACAATACCGGCCCCAAAACGGATCCCTGGGGGACTCCGAAATCTAGAAAACATCTCTCAGACTGTATACCATCTATTATAACAAAATGAGTACGGCCACATAAGTATGACCTAAACCAGTCAAGTACAGTGCCAGATATACCAAATGTTGTTTCCAGTCTTTCCAACATGATATTGTGATCCAAAGTGTCGAACGCTGCAGAGATATCTAACAGTGACAACACAGAAACCATGCCTTCATCAGCAGCATTTAATAGATCAGATGTTATTCTTAACAAAGCAGTTTCTGTGCTATGATATTTCTTATATGCTGACTGAAAGGAAAATATGAATTTTGTTTTCTTATGCGAAGAGCCAAACAACGTCATCTCATGATTATTTATTAGACATGCAACACTGATAAAATAAATAACAGCCAATTAAAACATGAAACAGTATTCGTGACAAATTGAACGTAATATGGAGCATAGTGTCAAAAAGCATCATCTTATATTATAAAAAAAACTCGTGAAATTTTGTAGGAGTCATATCTCGACTATTTGTGGACCAACCAACCTAAAATTTTGCATGCACCTTCCGTTTGGTCTGAAGGTGTTTTTGATATTTTCTTCGCCTTAAACTGCCCGTAAGTATTAATTTGATAATTACATAAATTTTCTTTGTTTCCTGAATACGGTCCCAGTTCGGTGATTTTAAATGGGCCATACGTCGCTGGTTTTTGCGGTCCGCCCCTAGAATATTTATTTCCGATCCTCAAAATTGAAACCGAGCATTTGTATCAGATGCCGGGTCGAGAATATATGTACGTGGCAGAGTCGATCGCCAGAGTGAACAAATCATCGTTATGAAAAGGAGCAGAACCAATAGAATGAACATGACTTTGGTCGTGTGAACCACCAATGCGAATACTGGTGCTTTCCGATAGACAGGTGCAAGTTATAGACTTGGCTGTACCAACAGCCAAGAAACGCCAGCCAAGAAACGCTTCCTCCCATGCACATCGTACAGGTTAATATCCCCACTAATTTCATCATGTGTAAGTCACAAACCGACTAGATCTATTACAGGTTTTTAAAAAAAAAAAAAGATTGGTGGGCAGCGATGTTTCTGATTGTCTCCGAAATATGTAGAAAATGGATTTTCCCATATCCAAATGACCTGTTCCAAATTTTAAATTGACATTTATGCTCAAGACGTCACTATCGTTATGGTGTCTGCAGTGTGTGTTAAGGCCTAATTCCTCAAATATGGCGGGTTTTTGAGAAAAATCACTACGTTTCAGCGGGTTTTTTTCCTTTTTTTCAGCTTAACCGTTACTTTTACACATAATTATGTGTGTCAGAACATAAATTACAAAAAGAGCAGCGGTGTTAATGTTATAGATGTAGTTTGGTCACAGGATTAGGCTGCAAATCTGTGGGTGCTTTGACTAGTCTTATATCTTATCTTATATTATAAAAAAACTCGTGAAATTTTGTAAGAGCCATCTCGACTATTTGTGCACCAACCAACCCAAAATTTTGCATACACCATCCTTCTGGTCTAAAGGTGTTTCTTTTGATAATTTTTTAGCCTTAAACGGTCCGCAAGTATTATTTTGATAATTATGTAAATTTTCTTTGTTTCGTGAATACGGCCCCAGTTCGGTGTTTTTAAATTGCTCATACGTCATTGATTTTTGCGGATCGCCCCGGAAATGTTTACTTCCAGTCCCCGAAGTTGAGACCGAGCATTTGTATCAGATGCCGGGTCGAGAATATGTACTTAGCAGAGTCGATCACCAGAGTGAACACAACCATCGGTACGAAAAGGAGCAGAATCAATAGAATGAACATGACTTTGGCCGTGTGAACCACCAGCGCGAATATTGGTGCTTTCTGATAGAAAGATGCAAGTCCTAGACTTGGCCGTGCCAACAGCCAAATAACGCTTCATCCCATGCACATCGTGGGGATGAATTTCTCCACTGATTTCATCATGTGTAAGTAAGTCACAAACCGACCATGTCTGGTCCTTTGTTTTTTACAAATTAGTAGGCGGCGCTGTTCCTGATTGTCTCAGAAATAAAATGTACAAAAATGGATTTTCCCGTATCCAAATTTCCTGTTCCAATTTTTAAACTGAGGTTTATGCTCATGACGTCACTACTATTGTGGTGTCTGCAGTCTAATTGGTGTTTTGGGGCCAAATTCTTCAAATGTGGCGGATTTTTAGAGAGGATGGCGTTGAGAAAAAAAATCATTAAAATGTTGTTGTTTTTATCAGCCTAACCGATGTGTTACACACAATGACGTGTGTGAGCTCAATAATTACAAAAAGAGGAGCGGTGTTAATGATGTAGATGAAGTTTGGTAGTTTCCTTCGCAAGATAACGCCGCAAATGTTGCGGGTGCTTTGACTAGTCATTATTATGAAACAACTCGCGAAATTTTGTAAGAGCCATATCTCGACTATTTGTGCACCAACCAGCCCAAAATTTTGCATGCACCTTTCTTTTGGTCTGAAGTTGTGTCTTTTGAAAATTTCTTGGCCTTAAACGGTCCGTAAGTATTATTTTGATAATTACGTAAATTTTCTTTCTTTCGTGAAAACGGCCCCAGTTCGGTGTTTTTAAATGGACCATACGTCATTGGATTTTGCGGTTCGTCTCTGAAATGTTTACTTCTGGTCCCCGAAATTGAAACCGAGCATTTGTATCAGATGACGGGTCGAGAATATGTACGCAGCAGAGTCGATCGCCAGAGTGAACATAATCATCGTTACGGAAAGGAGTAGAATCAATAGAATGAACATGACTTTGGCCGTGTGAACCACCAGTGTGAATACTATTGCTTTCTGATAGAAAGATGCAAGTCGTAGACTTAGCTGTACCAACAGCCAAGAACGTTTTCTCCCATACACATCGTGGGAGGTAATTTCTCCACTGATTTCATAACCGGACGGTACCATAAACATTCAAACAATGTTGAGATCGTGAGGAATACAGCTTTAATTTGCTTTATTTAATGGGAATCATTTCAAACAATCGCTAACCCTTTCACCGGTTGTTTTAGATGAAGCATGAGGAAGGAGATCTTAATTCTTTTTGTTTTACCTTTTAAAAACAAATATCTCGCCGTGGCGAGTTTGCTTGGTGTCATCGCTGCTGAATGAGAAACTTTGTTTGGATTTTTTTTACATTGACATTTGAAGGTCAACCCCGCTTGGATAGTAACCCAATCGAGCTCAGCCTCTGAGGTATGATAGTGCCTCGTGCCTGCCCTTAGGTGTGACTTCAGGAGGTCACAGGCTAGTCACAGCCTTGCAGGCGCAAATTGGCGGCGGTACAGTTTTAGTCCAAAGAAGATGACGATTTCGACCCAGGACTGTTGTTTATTTGTTCGCGAACTACAAAAAAAAAAAAACCGTATCAGTGAAATTCCTGTCGATATGATTAGTCTATGTATGGAGGGAGTAACTAAAAAAGCCAGATCAGATCAAGATCAGATCATTATGTGAAATATGCCCTTAGATCACGTTAAGCTCAGTTCTAGGAAAACTGTGTATTTTTCAGATCAGCTCAGTTCACCTTGATGGTTGCTCAGATCAGATCAAGATCAGATCAGTTCATCGGAGTAGAAAATGATTTCATGAGGATAAGCACTAAGCAGAAGGCGACAACCAGCAGATCTATAATGCATATTTATTAATGCCAAATTGGCCCTTAAAAATGGTATCAGTCGTGGCTAACTTACCCTTCATCCCGACAATGTCCCCAAATTAGCATTTGTTTGTGCTCATCGAGGGTAAATTTTGGAATGAACTCGCCACTACAGTTTTACATTTATTGCATCAGTAAAGACATCACCATTTCACAATTTCACACTCTTCATCCTAACCTTAGAAAAAACCACCGCCAATCCACCCGGTATCCAGCGGCGGCGCCAGGCTGTCTGTACCGTTAGATTGCGATGCGCCACCGTTCTTTTGATGACGTCAGATGATGGTCAGATGTTCATTGTTCAGCTTGGTCACGTACGTTAATACATGTACATGTATGACTGGACAGTCTGGTCGACATAATAGATCGACCGCCGGTTCAATCGGCGTTCTTTGAGGAGGGTTGGGGGAAGGGGGGGGGGGTAGCTGTGGGTAGGGATGAACATGAAAACCACCAGGAATTCCACCCCCAATTGGCATTTAGAGAAAAAAAAAAATGTTTTGGTCAATGTGTGTTTTCAATCATGTATATGAATTTTAAATTCAATTTCAAAATATACACAGAAGCTACTTTACACACATACGGTTTTTTTTGTTGTTTTTTATCTTCAGGTTGGCCTCACAGGCAGTCATAGGACTATTCAGGAGCTTAGTTACAATAATGACTGAAATTTTTGTAGCACACTTTCTTTGAATTTTTATAACTCAACTAGGAGATTTTTATTCTTGCAATCAAATAATTCTTTGGCTTTATACATATTAGAACATATTATATAAAACCCCCTGTTCATAAATCTACGTCTTTCAGATGTCAATAACTCACACTCAAATAGGACATGAAATTCGCCTCCTAAATTATTAGTACAGTAGTACTAACATGACATTTTCTATATACACGTTTTTGGGTTTTTATTTTTTTTTTTTAAACTCAGCCTGTTACAACTGCTCAGGAGCTTAGTTGCCATAATGTCAGTTGTCAGTTGGCCAGAGCAAGATTTAACTTGTTCAGCATTTTTTTTCTGAGATTAGGATGAGGAGTGTGAAACTGTGAAATGGTGATGTCTTTACTGATGCAAGAAATGTACAACTGTAGTGGCGAATTCATTCCAATATTTACCCTTTTTCGATGAGCACAAACAAATGCTAATTTGGGGATATTTTCTAGATGGAGAGTAAGTTGGCCACGAGTGATAACATTTTTAAGGGCCAATTTGGCATTAATAAATATGCATTGTAGATCTGCTAGTTGTCGCCTGCTGCTTAGTGCTTATCCTCATGAAGTCATTTTCTACTCCGATGAACTGATCTGATCTTGGGCTGATCTGAGCAAAAATCAAGGTGAAGTGAGCTGATCTGAAAAATACACAATTTTCCTAGAACTGAGCTAAATGTGATCTAAGGGCATTTTTCCCGTAATGATCTGATCTTGATCTGATCTGGCTTTTTTAGTAAACTTGCTCAACCCTGGCGCACGTCCTTGGCACGCATATAAATATCATTCAAATACATACTATTATTTGGTCACTTGTGGAAACATTTATCAATTTATCAAATACAGAGCCGGGACCCCTGCAGTTTCTCTTTATAAGCCTTGAAGGTAGGATGGGGGTTGGGGGGGNGGGGGGGGGGTGGCGATGCGGGCCCCTAAGAGAAAAATATATCGAGAAAAAGACTACTCTTGAATTTTATGCGGCACTTGCAACATATCCAGAACAATAGATAAGCAAAAGAAATAAAAAAAAAACACATAATAAACAACTATAACTCTAGAAAAATCCTTACACAGTCACTGACCACTCCATAACTTACAAGCTACTGCTGGCTTGAAGTCCACACTAGTTGACCAACCAACTCCGTTTGTTTCAACAAGACATGTGAAATCTGAAACAAAGTTTGAAAACTCATGTCTTATGGGTAAAATAATGATCTAATGATAAATGTCAATATGTCAGCTTCTAAAAGCAGTAACAGAACATCACTGGAGTAGTATCTAATTACACTCTTGCTAATTCATAGTATTATAGCTGTAATGGAGGAAAACAAACATGTAAAATAATAATGTAAAAATGTTATCTTCAATTGTGCTAAGGTAAAATATTTTTTTTTTTCATTTTTATCATTTTTTGTAAAGTCACCCTACATCCCCATGGCTTACCAAATACCTAACTATTTATCGAACATCTCTGCTCTCAATTTCTACTAACCACATATTACAAGGATAATGTTATCAGATATAGAGGAAGAATAACCTACTCAGAAAATCTGCTTCTGTAATGTGGAATTTCAAGTCTACAACAAAATACATGTAAATCAGTACAGCTATGACCAGCACAACAGTTTCTTGTTACCTGCAGTGCTTCTAGTTGCCACAAATGTCAACACAGCTGGAGATGAGTTACCGCTGCTCTGGTTCCTCCATCTGACTGTTGCAGGTAACACACTCTTGTCAGTTCTCCTACAGGTACATGTACCTGTTGTATTCTCCTTGATATACTTGGTACCAGTCGGACACTCAGAGTCAAGGACACCCTTGGGGAATTCTAAAATGCACAGTTCGCGAAGCCGAACATTGACTTTCTCTATCATAGTTCAGGAATAACATGTATGGGCATGTGCGGTGGTTATAAAAAAATCTCAGAGAGAGTTACATTTGAGGCTCAATTTCAGAATCAAGTTCATCATCATCATCATCTTCCTACTGTTCTTCTTCCTCTTCTTCGTCTCCTTCTTCTCCTTCTTCTATTACATCTTCTTCTTCTTCTACTACTATTTATTGGTATTATTATTTCTGGGTCCTGATCAATGGTCTTCTAGATGATATGCCTGGATCACTTTGTAGGATTTCGCAAAGAGTATTTATATTTACTGTGGGAACAAGAAGATTAGAGTTTATTCCTTTCTTCTTTCTCTTTAAAACTCTTGGGAAACAGTAATTTTAGCCCCACCAAGAAATTGGCAAACGCCTCGCCACTGCTCATAAGGCCCAAATTTCAGTTTTACTGTTATATGTAAAGAAAGTCTCAATATTGTTGTTTTGCCAGCATTTGTGATGTCCATTACCGTTATGTTATTGACACTATTAAAACGACCTTAAACTAGAGGATAGAAAACCGAAGAGACTGAGAACTAATATGCACTGACACCTTCTGAGCTGTAACATCTGAATTATTTCACGCACTTCAGGCTACTAACAAAATTCCTCGCAGGAGAATATTATTATCCTAGCACTCATAAATCTTCTCCCTTACAGCCATTATTTGTGCCAAGAGGGGCGCTTTCCAATCGTTCATTTTCTTAATGATGTGTTAGTATCCACTAATGACATAACATGCTACAGTACAGATGTTAAGAACAAATCATTTAGCTGCGCTAAGGACAGACTTGTCCAAAATCTAAAATGAAACCTTACCAATCAAGATTTCCTGTGTAAAGGAACTGTTTGACTCTCCCTTGTCGACCTTTTGACCATCAATGAGTGGATACATTCTGACTTGGAATTCATGCGTCCCCCACTTCAGAGTATTTCCTGACACAGTCTTAGTGCATGAGTATGAGGGACCGGTGATAATGACTGAAGGTGAAAGTTCTGATAAATCTGTGCCCTGGGAATAACCAAAATAGTTCAAACAATTACGTAAACTGATGCAATCAACTAATGCGAATAAAACAAAAAAAAACTTTTGAGCGGTTTTCCATTGTCCAGGATAGCCATCTGTTAACACTACTCTGCACATACAAGAAAACTAAGAGAATCATGTTGTATATACAGTAGGAAAATTACAAGATAGTCTACGCTGTGAGCAACCATAACAGAACGGAGCTTAAATATGGTGAGATCAAACAGTTCTCTTAGATGAATAATTGGTGAATGATGGATAGATACTAGATGACAGATGGATGGATAATAGATAACAGATGGATGGATAATAGATGGTTGATGGATAGATACTAGATGACAGCTGGATGGATAATAGATGGTTGATGGATAGATAATAGATGACAGCTGGATGATGGATAATAGATGGTTGATGGATAGATAATAGATGACAGCTGGATGGATAATAGATGACAGATGGATGGATAATAGATGATTGATGGATAGATAATAGATGACAGCTGGATGGATAATAGATGGTTGATGGATAGATATTAGATGACAGATGGATGGATAATAGATGACAGATGGATGGATAATAGATGGTTGATGGATAGATACTAGATGACAGATGGATGGATAATAGATGGTTGATGGATAGATACTAGATGACAGATGGATGGATAATAGATGGTTGATGGATAGATATTAGATGACAGCTGGATGGATAATAGATGGTTGATGGATAGATATTAGATGACAGCTGGATGGATAATAGATGGCTGATGGAGGGATACTAGATGACAGCTGGATGGATAATAGATAACGGATGGAAGAGTAATAGATGACTGATGGATGGATAATATATGACTGATAGGTGGATAATGATGACCACTGAATAGACAACGGATGGATATATATTTTTTCCACATGGATGATGGATAAATGGATAATAGCTATACTCTATGGTTGATGGAATGATAGCAGATGGATCATGGATAAGGGAAAAATTGGATGGACAGATAACAGATGGGTAATGATAAATGATGGATAAATTTTAGATAGATGATGGAAGGATTGTTGATGGATACCGTATGGATCAAAGATAGATTGGGG
>JAWQUT010000777.1:180196-197048 GCA_033807755.1 Ellobium chinense
GGGAGGGGGGAGAGGGGTTGGATTTTAATTTCAAAGGCTTAGATAGATGCAGCTACCTTTGTAGACTCAGAATAGTGGGAGTTTTGTCACTCAAGTGTTGACTGAGTAGTTGTTGCTAGGCGCGGAAGACTACCCTGTTTACTGTGTAAAAAGGCCTAAATTCTTGGGTGCTCTCAATCACTGCCAAAGTTCTCAAAATCGAACTGGTTCATAGGCATGTTTCTGTGTGTCAAAATTTGGAGGAAGAGCTGAACTATAGATCTGGTAAGTATTTTGGAACGGCGCCCCAGGATAAATCAGTGAGGGTTGTAAATGCTTACAAAGAAAACAGTGAAAAAAACATTGGCATCTTCATACCTAAAAGGGTACAAAGGAATTCCGATATCTTTCAGTTCGAGATCTTTGTGAAAGCAGTCTACCGCTACGGGCTGAACGTTCATACGTGTGAATAATGGGTGATTTTGATCAGATAATATTTTCTGTATTTTCGAAGAACACTTTTCTACATACAAATCCTCAAAAAAAAAAGGTTATTCATAATTTATTATTTTTGCAGCTCTTTTTATTATACGATTTATCTTATTTTTATCTTGTGTTGTAATGTTTCCATCCCAGCAGCTGATACCAAATGTGAGGATGCTCTGCAGTGTTGCATTATAAAAATAGACTCAGGAGATTCCTTGGAATGTTGAAAGATCGTAATTTTCTTAAGAAATAAAGTCTCTGATTTCCTTTTTTATGTAGCTATTCTCTTTGATGATGCCATGATAGTTTTTCATCAGTTATTATGCCTAAATATTTATAACACGGGATTCGTTCCACGATTTCGTCCTTCATGATCAGGGGAGCGACTGGACTCTTCTTGACTCTGTAATCGATTAGTATTGCTTTTGTTTTGCTAACATCTAATAGTAGATACTGGTTGTCACACCACTTTGTAAAATATTCAATCGGGTTAAAATATTCCTCTTCATCATCGTTAGATACTAGTCCAATAATAATGGTATCGTCAGCAAATTTAATCAATAACACATTGTTGTATTTACTTTGACAATCGTTGGTATAGGTCTTTGACACCTATTGTTTTTTTCTTCGTTTGGCCCTTTAACAGTTTGTGTTATTCTACATAATATACCACTGTGATTTGGGGGAAATTTCTTCCATAGAGGTTAAAATACTTCTTTTGCTCGATCTTTTAACGGGAAGAAAAAGGGGGGTCAACGCCCAAAATTTTTCACAAATGTCTTTTGAAAAAGGTCACCTCGAATTCTGATTTGGTCCCCAAATTTTCATTTGGCTGGTTTTGACCGCGTGCGAATACATAGGCCTACACACTTTTTTTTTTTATCTAGAAGGCTCAAATTGTACCTGAACCTTTAAAATGTGATGCTTTATTTAGATCACAGGTCATTTTACACATTTCTACACCCTAACACTGGCTGGCAGGGCCCCCAAAAAGGGGAATTTTATATATTTGCGGATTAATTGGGTTGTACACAATGAGTGATTTGCCCTTCTAATAGGTGTCACAAACCTATAAGTCGTGTAGAAGACAGGGGAGAGCACGCTTCCTTGAGTCGCGCCTGAATTTACAACTATTGTTGATGACACAGTGTTGCGCAGTCTAACATACTGGGGCCGTGGGGAGAGAAACTCAAATATCCAGCTTTTGAGCTCAGTATTGGCATTCATGTAAGATACTTTCTCTACCATTAGATGGGGTTGAAGCGTATTAAACGCTGAGGAAAAATCCACAAATACTACTCGTAGGTAATTCCCAGGTGTATCAAGATGGTGATAAATTTTGTCAAGAAACAGCAGAATAGCATCCTCAGTACTTAATCCCCGGGACTGGTGTATGCTAGGTTTTGAAAAGTTTCTTTGGCTTTTTCTTTACATTTGACACAACCAGCAGGTGGTCAGTGTCACAGTCAACACTATGATAACTCCGTGTATGTTGTATGTTGTTAAGATTTCCCCTTCTGGTGATGACAGAATCTAGCTGGTACTAATGCTGGACCTGGGGTGTTTCCATGATACTTTATGATTCTCCTTGGTTTTAAAGAGAAGGAGAGATCATTCCTGGTGCAAAATTCCAGCAGTCTCTTTCCATTCTCATTCATTTGGCCGATGTTGTGATATCCAAGACAGACTGGCCAAAATTTGGAATCTGATCCCACATGACCACTAAAATCCCCCAGGTAAATACATTCCGTCTGTTTTGGCCACTTTTCTGATGATGTTGTCTAACTTGTCATAAAGTTCGACCTTTTCATCTTCCGATGATGTCAGAGTTGGTGCATAGGCAGAAATGAGGGTTATCATTCCGCATGATGTTCCCAAACGTGAGCTCTTCACAATAACACCAGATCCATGTTGACGGCTCATGGCTTTTGCCCTGTCTGACAAAGTCACGATGTGCTCACAGGCAACATGCCTGCATCTCACTTACGACACACTTACGCACGGGGTTTGGACCATCTCGGGCCCCATATAAGAGAATCTTTCACGACTAGTCGGGGAGCTCAGAATAAAATCATTCACAGCGTGATTAGGCCAGTGTGTTGGTTAAGGTTAATCCCTGCACTCTCGAAATACCTGTTAGTGTCCTGTCATTAGCCTTCGGGTGAGTCCACGCTGTGGTAGGATAGCACTGTTTCTAAAGTAAGCATTACTTGTATGTATCTCATTTGTTTGTGTATATTTTGCATTATGGAGAGTGGAATTAGAAGTGATTATATAATAACCTTTTACTCCTTTCGAAGGCTGTCAATGCGTGGGCTTGACTGGAGGCCGCGGGCCGGTTAGGTCGATAACCGCGACAGCGAGCAAGGGTCAGTGTTGGGGACCGGAAGCAGACTACCAACTGAATGTGACGACCAGTGCAGGGCCGGTTATCACCGCGCTAATTGGGGCATCATAATATATTCATATCAATGTCTTGGGAGATGACATTTGTGGGGCCCAGTGGAAGGCCCGAATCGGACGTGGCTATTCATTAGTTAGCTTTATTTGTTAACTCGAATTTTCGGAGTTATTCGTTTGGCTAGTTTTGTTAGGGGAACGTTTATTAACAACTATATTAATTTGTCTTTATGTAATTTTACCAGCTGCCTTTGTGTTTCCCTTTCACTGGGATGTCCGTCGTTGTGTCTGTTTCGTGTTGTTCGTTGTGTACGCACGTGGGCAGGGAATTTATCCTGAAAGGAGCCAGACCTAGGCAACTCCATTACACCCTGTCAAAGGAATGTGTACTTTTTCTCCCTCGGAGAGCCATCATTTGCATGACGAGTTTCCTGCAAACCAGGATGTCTATATTCAGTTGATGACGTTCAGCATCTATGACTGCTGATTTCCTTGCATCTTTGATTTTGTCAAGAGCGGTTGAAAGCCCAGGACACATGGTCCGGACATTCCAAGTTGCAAGCCGGAACTTTAAAGTTTTCTTTCTTTTGTTTTCGCCTGGTGCGTCAATTTACAGCCTGCAATTAGGATCATTTCTTATCTCCAAGACCCATTGAAGCAAACAAGCTGTGGCGGATCAGCATCTGGCTGGGGCTGCCAGACTTAAGGCGGGCTGCAGCTGATCAGTGACATCCGAAAGTGTCTCCCACCGGCAGAGGCAACCAGTGGCGGTCCATGTTACGCCAATTAATGAGATCTTATAACCCGTAAACTGCTGCCTCCCAATTTGTTTCCAAGATGTTTTAGACCAAGGAGGGAATTATCATTTCCACAGCACCAAGACTGGGCTCGTATATGAAGATCATGTGCAGCCCATGCAGTATGACCCTNCTGACATGTTAACTCTAAAGGAAGAGAAAGACCAGTACATTTGGAACATATCAAGCTGCAGAAGTTGCTAGATCAGAAGAGCAATGCTCTATCTGTCTGCCTATCGACGCTTCGCTCCTAAACTAGCTGTCAACCAGGGTTAAGAGCCTAATCCATGCTGCCATGACACTAGCTACAACTAGGGCCTTAAGGAAAACATTTCCTTTTCTCTGGGTAAGGTGTGTACCCTACTCATAGTGCTCATCCGCCCGACGTCAGTGGCACATAAGAGTTTTGTTGGGTTTGGTACACAAGTTGTACCGATTACTGTAATAGGTAGCTGGAATATATCAACCCAAGATACTGACAGGGTCAGGTGAATAAGTTCATTAGTACTCAGCTTGGTACTTAAAGGGTATTCATCGCCAAACAGCAAATGCCCCTCAAATTATTGGTCGTGCCTTACTACATCTGATTGCAGTAATCAAAATTTCGGATGGCAACACTGAAATGCGTGCATCCTGTCTAAAATAGCGATTTTGTGTCATTCTGCGAGGTCTGCGGAGAAAAAAATTTGAAATCCGAAATCGAGAGTAAACAGGAAGTGACGGATTTGTGGGAACGGCCAAAATAATTGTTTTCTTCACCCCTTGAGTCGGCGGGTGTACGAAAGAAGAGCCCACAGCAATGTATAATTGAAATGGAAATATTCTGACATAGTATTGGCTTCATATTGATTTAAAGTTTGTATACTAATCAAACTATGATAAATTCCTTTCATTCAGCATTGGAAACAATGCCATTTCTAAGGATGTAATCACTATGCCACTTGGACGTTTTAGAAAAACTTAAGTGTTCTATTGACTGTAACTTGCAAATATTTGCCTAAAATATTGCTTCGTCGTCAGAATTTATTTGAATAGATCGTGAGTATTGACTTAATTGCAATGCGAGGGCAAAAATGACGATGATTTTATTATTTTTGCTCTCTCACATGTCAAAAATAAATTTGGCCTACTTTTTGGCTACACTTCCGGAAATGAAACCTGGCTGATCACTATAAACACCAGATAGACTAGGCTAGTCTAGGGTTCCCTGGTCGATCGTAACGACGAACGGGTTGTTGCATTTGATTTCTCTGCGAACAAAGCGACATGTGGTTACATCCTGCCTCGACGATGCATTGTTGGTGGCTGCAACAACACGACAAAAGACTAAAGCAGGAATTACGCTTCACGGGATTCCATCAGAGACAGCTGTTGATTCGGCAGCTGCGGTAGACTCACGCGGATCTTACACCAGACCAGTCCAGGATACTGTATTTTGCGAATTATCGAATCGACAGTGTGTCTGTCTGCAGCTATGAACGGTTTCAGCATGGAAAGTTTAATCCTTAGATTTAGGCTGAAAATGAAAGGATATGTCGCATTCACCCTCAGACATCCTTGATACCAACAAAGAGGAGGAGACCAGAGGAAAGAGAAACATACGATACAGTGATACAGTACCATACAGAGAGAGCACTGACGGGTAGGCTAATACATGTAATAATATTTTAATTTGATCTGTTTCATGATTATTGTCAGATAAAAACTAAACGAATCTGAGATAACTTTATCTAGAGTTTAGATCAAGATCTAATCTAGATAGTCTAGTTAGGACCGTCACGTGACTGGTCTGTCATTTTATCAGTGACAGTATCAGTGTAGATGATCTATAAAGATTTAGACTAGTCTTGACTAGCTGAGGCCCCATTCTAGTCAAGATTAGCAGAGTGCTTGGAGCAGATTTAGATCTAGATTAATTCTGGTTTCATGTATACTGTATGAGGATTTTGTCCTTCAGTTGAACTAAAGTTAGCTGGACATACTAGAATAGGTTTACAAAATTCAAAGGATCCATAGTTGTTACGGTGGAAAACGGTGAAACTGAAATCGATCGGGCTGGACATTCTTCAGCGATAGCCACATGGGCAGAAGAGTGAAAAAGTGAGGCGATTAGTGCTACAGAATGGGTATGTGGTTACAGTGTATATTCGACAGTACATATAAAGGGATCTGTTATCTGCAGTTTTATTTTTTTGCTGAGAAAAATATTTCATGCATTGTTAGTATAGACCTTGGTAAACTTATATTATCATCTTACAATAAATGCCATAAACAATGCTAGGAGGGGATAAAAGTGTTACACTAACAGTAACAGTGTTACTTGAGGAACGTGACAATGCATTGGTAGCCTGCTTTCAAAAATATAAGAAAACAATGTAACCAGACTTTGTTACTGGCACTGGGTGCAGTCACCCGAGTGTTGACCTAAATTGCATTAATGAATTATAGACTAATTAGTCTATTTGTTTTTATCCTCAAAATTTTGAAAATCCTTTGAGCAAAATCTCTTTGTTATTCGGCATAACATGGTTCAGTCTGTTTTTGCAAGAACAATCTGGAAGGGAAAAACAGTTTTACCTGCTACTTTGCATGGTACTGTCTGGTAAAAATATCATTGTCCAAGAATATTTCTGGTTTTAGTCTCCTTTTTCTTTTCTGTTATTGTGATTCATAAGAGCATGCCTTGAACATGTTGAATTCCTGCACATTCATGAAATATATCATGACTGAATGAAAAAGTAGCAAATTTTCTTAACAATGAGTAGCATACCTCCGTGATAAAAGGCAGGGAGTCAGAAATTTGATTTCAATGGCTTAGTCCTCATGTATGGCTTTCATTTGACAAGTTTTTATATATCAGTAGAATTTTCGTGGATCTCTGTTAAAGTGGGCCTAACACTGTTCTGTGGCTGTCACATCTCTTGTTTTAGTGCCTAAAGCTTGCTTTTCTTCTGTGAAATTACAGCGTGTAATGACGAGCCAGCCACCAAGAAAAGAAACAAGATCTGGAGGAGTACAAGCGTCTGGAGAAAGACGGAATCGAAACAGGGCAAGCCCACTGTGAAGCACCTATGGTAAGAAAGCTATGGTCATGGAAATAATACTGTTGTGTCCTTAAAGTCGTAAAAGGGCTCCGACAGCATTATTTATGGGTGGTGGCATGTATTTAGTAGGGTTTATTTCTCTGCACAAGACTACATATTTGAAATTTATCATGTGACTGTAGTGGAACCTCAGCATTAAGTACTGTTTTACTAAGTATCCCATGTTATGAAGTTTGAAGTATATGTTCTGACTATTATTCTATCATTATTCAGTTGGACCTTGATATTAAGTATACTTTCTCTATGCATGAAGGTGTTATCTCTGAGGAACTTTTGTTATAAATGGGATGGTGCACAAAGTGCCTTGAGCATAAGAGATTGAGTGTGCCCATAGTTTGGACATTGAGGATGCTGAAATGGCTAGGCTATATATATCTGGTAAATGTAACAGTTCCACTATAACTGAATGAACTAATCTCTGTTTGACTCTCATACAAAATTATTATAAAATTCTATTATATAAAAATGAGTTCTCCGAATAATTTTGCGAGTTGAGGCTGATGATTAAATTGGGTAAGTTGATGAAATGTGCTCAGTGGGAAACAGTTCCGAGTGTCCATGTTTGGTAATAAATGTGTGCGAGTATACTGTTCACTCTTAGTCCAAACAACAAATGTCCATAACAAAAAATTACAGACACTTTTTATTGCAGGATAGGTTCATAAGATGCTTGAGAAAGGGACAGCAGGTAGTGCAGCACTCCAAGTTCTCGATCAGTTTGCCACCCCCACTATGCAGCCAGTATGTCTCTCCTGACAAAGCAACAGCTATCGGTCTCGCATCTGTCAAGGTTCAATCTTCCTCAGCATTGACTGTCATCCGGGCTAGGAAATGTGACTCTTACAACTTCAACAGCACATCATGGCAAAGGGCCCCGCACATGCCTCTTGAGATTGTCCCAACACCACCTGGCCAGCTATCTGTAAGCTGTGTAGCAACAGCAACTGTCGAGAAATGAATTAAGATGCATGTAGTATTTCTGCTTCATACATTATTATATGAATTATTATATCTGCCATCTTATGACAAAAAGAGAGAAATGCACTATAAATCACAGTGCCTTTTTCTCATAAGATGGCAAATAATTTCTGATAATGCTCACATACAGCAGGCAATGAACAGCATTATTATAGACCAAAGTTAGCCATGACATTGTAGAAGTAAAGTACAAAGCAACATACGGTGTCGCTATAGCAGCAGAGATTTGCTGTGAGAAGACATAGAACCTGTGTGTTATATTTGATATTTTTTTTCAAAACGCATGCAGTAGTCTATAGGGGATTCTACTGAAGGAGTTATGTCCTTGGAAATAATCATGTCCCCTTAGTATTGTTAGTATCGCTTAGCTACAATGTATTCCAGTGATGTCGTAATACGTCAAATTAATTAGACCAACTGATGCTTTGATGTGGCAGCAACCGGTGGAAATTGTAATGAAAACGAATACTAGACAGACAAGTAATAAATGATAATGTCAAATATACTATGAACTTGCTGTGCGGGCTAGCATCCTAGGTTTGAGACCTCAAGCAATGAGGCTAACATCCACAGATCTACAAAGTGATATAATCCTGAGAAACAGAGAGAATACATGAAAGTTGAAATCGGGACTTGTTATTGTTGTTGTTGGTTTCTTACGTTTTACCAGACCTCCAAGCAAATAGGTGTCACTTGTCACGCTACATTTTAGCATAATTCTAGGCCAGCTGTAAAAGGTTTCAAACTCAAATGCCCATTGCTTTCCTCACCCCCCCCTTCTCTGAGTGAGTGGTGAGTTTGTCAAAACTGCATTATTTCAATGGAGAGGGATTTTATAAAACTATTTTAATTCCTGAATCTCATTCATGCTGGTGGTTCCACAAAGATATTTGCAGATTGTTCTACATGGATCTTTAGTTCTATAACCCATAATTTTATTTATGACAAATTTTCAATACCTGTAGCAGCATACAGTTAATTTTAGAATCAGATCTAAGCCAATTTCAAAAAGAGAGATTTTGTACACTACAAAAATCATGAATATTCACCCGTTGCAAATGGTTCTACATAGACTTGTAGTTCTATTGACCATGTTCAGCTTATGACAAAGCTGAATAACATACGGTTACATTTTATCAGAATTTGAACAGAGAGATTCTATACTGACTTTGAAAACTTGATTTTTCATTTGGTTCCACTTAGACCTTTGGCTCTATGTATTTTGTCTGGCGTATGACAAAGCTGAATAATGTACGATTAGTCTAGATGTTAGTCAGTTTAAAATGGAGAGACTCAGTATTAACTGAGAGACTGATTTTTCACTTGTTTCTGCTTAGACCTTTAACTGCATGGACTCTCTGTCAGGCTTATGAAAAATAATATTATAATAATTTATTATTACATTTTATCAGAAAGAGATCTTAGTCAATTTCAACTAGAAAGATTCTATATTAAACTTTGATTTTTCACACCGATTCTGCTTAGACGTTTAGCTCTATGGACTTTGTCCGGCTAATGACAAAGCTGAATAATGTACAATTACATTTAATTACATTTAGATCTCAGTCAATTTCAAGAAGAGAGATTCCATATCAACTTGGAAATCCTGAATCCAAAAGCAGCACCAATTTATTTATTCCCATTTTTCAGATTATTCTTTTCTGAGCCAGCAACAGCTCCTGGGCTGCTGTCATACTGAAAAGAATGTGTGGATAAACTTACATCAAGCTTTTGGTATTAGGCTTCACATAAACTAGTTAGATATCTACAAAATAAAAGTTAGCTTAAAAACATCACTGGCATTTGTGCTGCTTACTTTTGTAAGTCCAATTCCAGATTCCCATAGTATTGTTTATGGGTATAGTAGGCTGTGTCCAGCACAAAGGGATCCAAACAGACAGAGGAGAATCCTGGGTGATGTGTGTGTGATGCAGTCAGGTGGAAATTGTGCAGAAGTGATGAATGTTCGCACTTGCTCAACTTCCTGCTAACATTGTCATTTCTTAGATGTGGGTTTGAGAGTAAACCTGAAGCAGGAACACCTGAAAATTCACAAAGGCATGTTGTATTGGACTCCTGAAAACCATTTGCCAATATATGTTCATTTGTACACATTTGTAAACAATTTTTATTGCAAAACGTTGTAGAGCTTACTTGATGCAACAGCGCTTTCTTGGAAATTTCAGTATCTGTGATTGTGAATAAAAAGAAAATTCCTGTCCAAAGGCTCTCTTCATTCACCATGAACTTCATACTAAGCACAAGTGTACTATAAGCATAGCCACTGAGTTAGAGCCTGTGCAGAATATTCTTCAAATTCTTGGCTGTCAGTGGATAGGGAAATTTCCAGAGCATGTTAGGTTGACTTAGAGCATGAACTTAGATGGCAATACTGTGACCAGACATCAATGGACAAGCAGTAGTATAATGCAGTCTGTCATTTCTAAATATCTCACATAAGACTGATCAGTTAAAAGTCCTCTTTACCTCCTATGAATTGCTTCTGAAAATGTTTGCTGTAGCATACTGCATGATCCACTTCGAAAATATTTTAGGTAGTATAGAGGATATTTCATGTTCTTTAAAGCTCAGTTCTGTTGTCGCACATAAACTAGACCTTGAAATGATAGTTTTTACGTTGCAGCTATATGTTTTGGTCCGAGATATTAGTTTTATACAAAATTGATTGCATGATTGCTTCTTTCAGGAGCATCCTGTTTTTTTTTTGTTTTCTGTAGGATGATCTAGATTAACAAATAACAAAATCGCACTAACCAGTTATTACTGGCCATGGCACTAATATCTGGCAATATAATGTGTGCAGTCCTTATGTTGGAGGTGGCTTAGCTAATCAGAATGACTCAAAATCTCAAACACCAAGTGATCACCCAGTTCACTCTTGCTTCGTCTTCCATGGGCGGTGTGCGGATTTAGCTAGTCGACTTTGCAGAGCAAGTAGATCTATGTGAACCATGACTGACACCAAGATATCTAGATCTAAAGTACAAATCCTTGAGGGACACCCTAATATAATAACCATAATAATAAGGACTTCTAAAAATGTGCTTTGTCTTTCCTAATCCCAGCCCAAGCATATCTTAGGAGGTTTACAAGCTTTTGAAGCAGGTTTTCATAGCCTTTGTTTTTACAACCTATCAGTATCTGACATTGAGGTAGACAGATTTAAATAACTAATGAGAAGAATCAAAGTAGATGATGAATGTTATTTATACAGCCTCATCTGCTGCCTGGCCCTTGAAATTTAGAGGTTGGTAAGTCTGTCTACTGCTCCTGTGCAGTGCAATTGTATAGTCATTTCATGTAGAGATCTAATAATATGAATTAGCTCTTTGAAAGTGGAGGTTTCAGACTAAGACTAAGAGACAAAGTCAGCAAGAATTCTCACAAGCCGTAAATGGTTCAAAGAAAAGTGTGGCATCGCTTAAACTACCGTATAAAGTTATATTATATGTGTTATTTTAATTCTATGAATAACTGACACAGTTTTGCCCATGGATGGTGTCTCAACTCTTAAGTAGTTATCAGTAAATTCAAAATGTGTGACATATCCCTATTAATTTGAGGGAAAATCACAAATACTTGTATATTTTTTATATATGTAGTTTTATGTAGGTCTAACTTTTATTTTGTTCATTCTGACCTTCAAGCAGGTGTGGACATGTGCATATAGATGTGCATTCAAGATAAGAAAATCAAATTAACTAGTCAGCTTACGAAACCTGATCAGTGATCTGACACATGTTGTTAGTTTTCTCACAATATTTCATACCATGCTCATTTTATTGCTTTATGGTGTTATGAACACTGTAAGATAATGATTATTTATTTTCAAACTGTATAGATTAAATAAGAAGTGTAACTGCTAATGTGTGTATGTAGTACGGCTGTTTTAGCAAGGGTTTCTGCCAGACACCTACAGATTATAATTTTCCTATTCCATGCTATTATGCAATCAGCACTAATATTACTAATAAACCATTGAATTTTTGAATTGCTGTCTTCGGTGTGCAGTGCTTCATTACAGAACATTTTAATTTTGGTACAATATTCTGATATGATCTCTTCAGGAATCTGGATCAGTGATAATTATTATTATATCTTCATGCTCATTCCTAGTCTAAATCTTTTTTTTTTTTGATGATTTGAGTTGTTTATAGTCTATTATTACCATGCTTTTCCAGTAATCTTCTTTTTCCTATTAAATCAATGTAGAATTTTGACTTGTTATATTATATCCCAATTTTACAAGCTAAACCATTGTTTTGCACTGAGCAGCAGGTTGAGAGGACTCAAATTTCTCAGGCCCAAATGTGGAATAAGCATGATGATATCACACAACTATTGAAGCTAGAAGTCTGAGGCTTTGATAAATTAAAAATTATGAAAAGGTACTTTATACTGAAGTTACACGGCTTTCTCTAACAACAGCACCGATTTAGTCGAATTATCGATCTAGTCCATGATTTATCTATGACTAAATGAACTGTATCATTATCGTTGTGTTGCTGTCCTTCGACATAGCCATTTGTGTCATGGCTACTCTTTCTCTTTTCTCTCAAGTAAGTGTGTTTTAGTACTGTACATGAAGTGTAACCCGCTATGTTGAAGGACAGCACCGCAACGATAATGATACAGTTCATTAGTCATAGACAAGTCATGGACTAGGTTGATATTTCGACTAAATCGGTGCTGTTGTTAGAGAAAGCCACACAAATATTTAATGGGAATATTGGGAACACAAAACTTATAGAAAAGAACTCGATCTACTATCTAGGCTGGGTCTGGAAGGATTTCCATATGTGGTAACTCTTACAACTATGATCAGTACCTTAATTCCAAATAAAATACTAATACAACCCTAACCCTAAGCCTACCCCCCTAACCCTACCGTTAAACTAACCCTAACATTAGTGCCCATCGAGACAGGAGCATCAGTCGAAGCGAGCATAACTCCTTATCGCCAATGGCAGTTGTAAGAGTTACCACAGATGGAAATCCTCCCCTGGGTCTCAAGCCTAGTCTGATCTCCTAGATCTTCATATTTTGCCACATCTATTCTATCAGTGCTTTACTGAATTAGTTACCGATATTAGACTAATAATACGTGTAGATCCATCTGTGTCTCTCAAGCTTACCATTCCATTCGACGAGGGAGTGTATACTCCAGCCTTCTTGATTTCATGCAGTCTTTCGCTGATATCCAGGAAGCTTGAGGATATATCCAGGAATAGACGCTCTTGACTGCCGCTGTCAATATCAGCTGATCAGTCGTGAGTCGCTGCTGCTTGGGTCGGTTTCTACAGTTGCCATCGCGGTAAACACCGTTTGCTCGGTTTCAGTAGTTGCCATTGCTGTTTACAAACTTGTTTCTTTTCGGCATGCCAGATTTCTTTCTTGTTCTCGACACGCTCAAAGAACCGACAGATATAATCGCTATCTAAAACAGCGAAACACTGACAGTGGCTGTCGAACACTCTATATGCATGTTTTGATGCAAAATGTAAGTTTGTGCGTCTCTAGACTTGAATAAGTTTAATCAGTTTCGCAATATTGATGACTAGGACTAGTTTAGGTGAAGCCAGTGCCACTCGGCATTAGTGTTAGTTGCCTTGATTTCTTTCTCTAGATTATGAAGAGCTGAAATGGTTTTTATAATTCTAACAAAAGAGAGTGTGGGACAAGGTTCAAGGTGTCCGCGCAGGTGCACTGCTCCGCCTCTACTCTACTCCGTCACTTCCCAGTTAACGACTTTCGTGTATCGTGATGTCCCGATTCGAAAGTTTGTTACCAAATTTCTCACTTAGAGAAAGAGATAGCGTAAATATCTTCTCATTTACGCATTCGGGAAATCTGGCCACGCAATTTGATATACGATATAGCTTATAATTCCAATTTTCCTTTAAGNGGGGGGGTTGTGATTTGATAGTGAGAGTGAGAGTGAAAGAAAGACGTGTGTTCAGTGAAGCAAAGACTAAGTGCAGAGAGACCAGTCTAGAAAGTGATAGAGTACCGGTACAGATGAGTGTCGCACATTCTAGGTATAGGAGAGTGTGTCGGCGGAGGCGAAAATATTTTAAAGTGCAAAAGGCTCTGGGACTAGAGAAATTGAGTTGAAGGGGTAGCAAAATGTTTTGGAGAAAAATTAGGCAGGCCAGAAGAAAAAGGCGCGTTCACTGTTCCTTTTAAGATAATTTCAGAGATTAGCAAATAGGTATGCGCATAATAATATAAGCCAAGGAGGGGGAGAGACATGGGAATCACAACATTAATTAGAAAGCGATTAATAATTCGTGAAATAATGTTTCTGCAAAAAAAAAAAAATCGTTTAACCGGTTGCACTCATATGCGACTCATTGCCAAATAGGGGAAATGAGCAACCACCTGACATGAACAAGTCTATTGTATTATACATGTGTGTGCAAAAGGGCATTTTTTACCCGCATTTTTATAGAAAATTGCTTGAATCTGCGAGATTTGTACTTTTCTAGGTTTTAAAGATATATATATATTGCTTTTAATGTACAAAAAAGTAATTTGAAAAAGAAAAAAAAATCTGTCAAAATGATATGTTCTGTCTAGAACACTTTACTACAGTTTTAGGAATACAAACAATAGCTTTAGCCACCTGAAAATTAAAGAAAAATAATCAAAAATGAAATTTTGAGTGTTTAAAAAAAAACTGATGTTTGTAATGATCGTTTGGACACAATAAAGTTATCTTACTCATGCCTCACTTTTGCCGTCCAACTTTTCGTAAAATTGAAAATTTGAAAACTGCAAGATTATGCCTACAAATTATGAACAACTTTCAAATAACTAGATCTTAAGGACCAAGAAAGTGATCAAAGATGTTTAATTTTCTAAAGACCAATCAATGAAGGGGAAAAAATAAGATTGGCAAATTGAATGTTTGAATTGCTGTCCAATTTTTGAGGCAAAGTAAAATGTATAATTGAGTATTACAATAACATAATGTTTAACGGGCCATATCTCTTACCACATGGGTTGAATTTGTTCTCTAATTGCCCCATCCTATAGAGTTACAAAAATATCTACAATTTCTCTTCTTACACGAGTCAACTATTTTTTAAAGGTAACCCACTATTTACAAGTCAAAATTGTATACGGCTGGGATAGATTTCTGTCTTCTTATTTGGCAGTAAGTCATGCGTCAAATTTTGTATGTCCTCACATCTCAATTTGTCTACGCTGTTTTATAACTGTTTACAAAACTTGCATGATTTTTTTTTTGTACAAAAAATAAGAAATGAAAACAGGGGGTGTAGCCATAGTGTATAGAGTTTTACAGTGCCTCAAGCAGCTAAACAGTGAGTTTACTTATTTATTTTTTTTTAGGCATAGTGCGCAAAATGGTAAGCAGTGAACGAACATTAAAAAACTGACACACGCCCGTATAAAGGCATTCGTCTTTTGGGTAAATGCAGTTAGCTTAATTTATAGCATTTTTTGTCGGGGTTTTCCGAGGAGTTGTTCTGGTGTAGGTCGTACGATTAATTGGTCGTTTGAAGTGCCAAGACGTTTACTCGAAAAGATACTAATCAACATGGCTGTAGCTCGATGGAAAGATTGGAGACGTGTGGAATAGAAAAGAGTTCACCCTTAATTGTATGCGGTGTAAAGTTACAACTACTTAAGAAGGCCGATCGCAAGGTCCCCGCATGCTCTTTCAAAGTTTGTACTTTGGTGAAGGTATACATTTTTTGGGCATCTTTCTAGTTTATGAATGTGGACTTTTTATTGAAATTAGATACTGTTAACGAACAAGACGAGTTGATGATAATAGCAACAACCATGACTATTTCGACAAACGACAAGAATGAGAAAGAAATTAGAGAACAGCTGTATTTCCATTATTCATCCAATTCAGAAGAAGATGAGGAGGATGACGATGATGAAGATAAAGATGAAGCATCCAACAACGATTAAATGACATCAAGATCAAAAACATCGAGTTGACTCTTCTGCCTCTGATGGTGCTGCAGCTCAGCTTGTTCTCTGTTTTCCTAACTCCGAGTGTATGTGAGCGTTTTTACGTGGTTGGAAATGGATGCAAAGCGCGTTGCCTTATTTACCTTTCCCTTGTTGCATTTTACAATATTCACTGTCAGTGATTTTACACCATCATCATACGGTAGCGACATTGTGAACGGAAAGCAATGCAGCCCAAAATAAGTAAAAACCGTTACTGTTCAACGTTAGCTACATACTGCTCAACATGTGAAAGCCTAAAAAGGCACCCACAGTTCCGATTTTGCAGATGAAGGTATTATGCACTTATATGGTGGATGTTTGTGTGTAAACAAAAAAATACGTCATAGATGGTTGTGTTGTGACGATTATAGCTCTACTGTATAATAGCAGCTTTATCGATCTTCAGTGGAAAGAGCACATTTTCGTTTCTTGTGCAAAGTGCCCAAAATACTCTTCTCAGTAGACAAATTGAGCTAGGAGGCCATGCAAAATTTGACGCCTGTAAGTCGAAGCGGCTTGTTCTAGAGACATTTGCAAAAGCCTTGTCTCACGAATTCTGAATCGCATGTAGTTGTATTAACTTGTATTGGAAAACGTTTCGCTCGCATAATGAATAACAGGCTGAATGCATTGGCGGAGAAAGAGGGAATCTTCGGTGAAGCCCAGTATGGGTTTAGAAAAAATCGGTGGACAACTTGTCTGTATGTTTTTTTTTACATTATTTAATTGAAGTTCCTTTTGCCAAAAAAAAAAAAAAAACGAACCCAGAAAACACTGTACTATACTTTTCTTCACTACCAGGAAGCGAACGATCACCTGGAAAGAAGTGCTTTATGGTACAAAGTCACTAAAGAAGGCGTCAGATCTAACATGATTCAATTGCTGAAGAATTATGTATGACATAGTTAGACTTCGAGTGGAGGAGATTGGTGGAGGCAGTCCAGAGGCACAGGGAAACGTTCTGACAGCTGAGAAATTCTTTTCTAGCATACCTGGTTTATTACGCACACACACACACACACACACACACACACACACACACACACACACACACACACACACACACACACACACACACACACACACACACACACA
>JAWQUT010000777.1:197066-213148 GCA_033807755.1 Ellobium chinense
ACACACACACACACACACACACACACACACACATACACAAACACACACAAACACACACACAGACACACACAAACACACACACACACAAACACACACATACACACACACACAAACACACATACACACACAGAGTACATCCCTGTTCCTGTTTGTGAATGACATAAAAAGATCGGATGTAACCCAAATTACAGGAATATCACTTCACAATATTTTTATTATAATGTTAATGTTTGCAGATGACAGGGTTCTGTTTGATGAAAATAGCGAGGGATTGCACCGAGAGCTGAATTCGTTAGGGGAATACTGTGACAATTAGGGAATTAAATAGGTATAAACACAAATAAAACTAAAGTTGTTATATTTAGAAAGGGAGGCAAGAAAGGGCTATATTATTTGGACTTGAGAGTTACTTAAATAAGAACCCAGAACCATCTCCCGAACTACAAATCAAATTGTTTAATAACTTAATATTGCCTATACCGATTTACTCCTGTGAAGTTTGGGGTTTCTGAAATGCTGATCCAACAGAGACATTTCGTTTGTCATTCCTTGGATCTATTCTTTATGTTAGACAAAGTATCCCGAATTGTTTTGTCCATGGAGAATTACTTGAGAGGAAACTTAGAATAGTGAAAAACTGGCTTAAACTTCTTTAAGGGGAAGGACGAGCTTATGCACGTTCAGTATACAGAGAGCTTATACGTGGTGACTGAGAGTAATGCAAGTGCGGTAAACTGGGCTTCGCTATTTAAGAAATTACTTTGCCAAACCGGCTTTGAATATAATATCATATGGATAAATCACGAAAATAAACTGACATTTCTTAGAACATTCCAAAAACGTTTGAAGTATATGTATTTACAGAAATGGCAAAGCCAGATGAATGAATGTAGTGTAACAGAGTATATAAATATGTGAAACAGGATTTTGGACATGAAAAGCATTTCTGCCATATTAATCAGTTTAGGATTTCCCTAACCAAAATCAGCTGTATGAGAGCAACAAGGGAGGTGGGGAAGGCACAAACTTAAATTCAGAAAAGGAATTTATAGTGAGTGTAAAAAAAGTGGAGGATGTATTATTTAATAGAATGTTCAAAATATGACAACTTCAGAAGAAGGTACCTGTTACGGTATATGCTTTCAAGACCAAACATGGCAAAATTCATCTGTATGTTCAGGGAGTGTGTGTGTGAGTGAGTTGTTTGCGTGTATGTCGTGTCGGTGTGCTTACATGGACGCTGAGAAGGATGAGCGCATTAAAAAATAGATAATGTAAGAAATATGGTCTGTCTGCCTGCCTGCCTGCCTGCCTGCCTGCCTGTCTGCCTGTCTGTCTGTCTGTCTGCCTGCCTGCCTGTCTGTTTGTCTGCCTGCCTGCCTGCCTGTCTGTCTGTCTGTCTGTCTGTCTGTTCTTCTATCTAAGCTAAATGAGTGATACGATAATGGCAAATTATTGTTATTATGTGATAAATTACTCTACTTGTATAGAGATCTTGTATCATTGGCCCTTGGTCTACAAAAAATAAGCTTGATCTCTCTCTTTATAATTATATCCAGCATTCTCATGATTAATGTAGGAAAGTTCCGTCAGTTAGCGCTTATTTGTTACCCATCTTAGCTTGATGGTTTACTATTGTACCCATTTCATGAACATATTAGCTCGATACTCATCAGTGAGCTTGTTTATTACTCACATTAACTTGGTGGTTCATCAGTATCATACTGGAAACTCACATTTGTTCTGACGTAGAAGCTGCATGTGGCATCTGCTGGGTAAAGATCATCTGCTGTACATGTGACAGTGATTCCTCCATTCTCATCCACAACTGGGGCTTGACAGGATGGATTTACCGGCCTTACTGAAATTAGATGATGAAATAAATACATTTATACTATGTGCTTTCTACAAAACAACTATCTAGTCTACATCTCATAGTAATTGACCTACTCTGGTTCTCTGAACGAGGGGATTGGTGACTGAAATGCCCGCTCACAAACTATAAACTTTACAAGAAAGATAGACTAGTGAATAAAACATCCAAAAGTAGATGAAAGTGTAGAAGAAAGCGCCTAAAGATCAGGAAATTTCATGGATCAGGTTAATGTTATAGTCGAACAAAAAAAAAGCTGTAGAACAAAAAACAAGCGCTGTTGATTTATGTACGCCTTTCCCTTGAGATGGGACATTGATGGACAATGATGTTTGCACCCTCCTGTGTTTTCACTGTTACATGGTATGTCACGGTTGAATAGTGACGCACTCGCTGGAGCATTCCTGGAGAAAGCACGGGTGCCAAATTCACCACTTCTGTCAAGGCAAAACTTGGTGTAGCAAATGCTCCCGACTTCAGCTTGAATTATTTAGAAGAATAATGGAACTGCAGTGACTGCGCTTAAACGTATTTACATTTTGAGGCTTTCTACACTGGTGTATTGGCCAGCCGATCCGCCAATGATACTAGTAGTAGGTAGTGCAAACGCACGCCTCAGGGAGGTGGAAAAATGTCGCCCGCTCGCTTCCCACCCAGTTGATAGGCATTCTTTAAGAAAGTCTATCTTACTTATACCTGTTCATTTTTCATGAAATAAAAACGTAGCAAAAATTGGTATCTTTGTTGTTTGTTTGTGTAAATGGTGTTAAAATAAGATATTTAGAAGTACCTTTGTAATGATCGTCAAATTTCCATATCTGGATCACAACGACGGCGATGACTACCATGGCTGCGGTGAAACTCGCCACGACTAGCGGTCTTAAAACATAAATCGTTAAGCCGTCACTAATCGTATAAAAATAATAATGATATCGTAAGAAAGGGTAAGAACTCTTCTTTAATTTGATATGTAGCGACTTAGAATGCACTCAAGAGCGGCAGTGTGAGCTTCGAGTTTTTGCGTGGAGAGACGCGTTTTTGCTGGAAATTGGAATTTTCTCATGGACCGCTATACATCAGTAAAGACCTAATTATGTGTACATTTTAAATATATGTTCCTTATTACTGTTTATTACTTGTCGGCAATGCGAAAGACGAAAGAAGTGTTCTGCCTCGACTATCCGTAATTCATACTGGCGCCTACGGGGAACGGCCCAGTAAGTGGCGAACTTGATCGACAATTGGCCTCAGCTACAACTCAAACCTCAGTGATTCAGATTTTATATCATCATTGAAATGTTTGATAGGTAAGTTGATAATGTTTCTTTCTTGAATCAATGAACAATTTATTGTGTATTTTAGGTGTAAAAAATAGAAAAAATACTTTAGTAACACCATCGCAGGGAGGCCATTGATTGATGGAATAGCGGCACTCGATCATAATGTCGGCTGTTTACACTAGTTACGGTTAATATTTATTTCTCCTCTGAAGAGTACAAACTTTTGTTGCAAGTGCTCTTTGGTTTTTTCCTTCAAATTAATACATTTAACTTGAAATGTAGTGTTGTATGTCTGTAAAGACTAGACTAGATCATAATCATGGTAGAGATATAGTCTAGACTAGACTAGACTACAATAACTGCGTCGATGTGCAAGATTTACATCTAATCTAGGCCAGTCTAGTCTAGATTGGGTTAAGGAATGAAGACGGGAAGAATCCTCAGCCCACACAAAATTCTGCAGAAAATAACTTGGGTTAGCCTATTTAGTCAAAGATGGTGTAAGCTTTTATATCGGTGCGTTATTTCAGACCGAAGCGAAAGACGCTTGAAGTTGGTAGGTCAGAGGTTCTTGCACTGTGCTGACCGAGCAATGGCCTTACTCCAGACAGCGGCGAACAAGGACGACATGGTGCAGGAAATCAAGGTCTACAGTCAAAAAATATGCTTTCACGATCACAACTCGAGAGTTTGACAGGCAAACATACACTTTTTGACATTATGTGTGCATAGATTTTATATTTTATTAAAACTAATAAAATTAGATACGATCTAGACAGCTGATGTTTGGAAGGAGTGATACGCTTAATTGAACAGCCAGAGATGTCGATCAAGGAGTGAAATGCAGCAACAATGGTACGACCTGCTTTAGATCTATGCATTAAAACAACAAATTTACTGCTGCATACGGTAGTTTCAGTTACTTAATTAAGCTAAAATGTGATATTGTGAGAAAAATTGTATGATTTGGTGTTTAAATATGTTCCAGTGCATAAAATGGGTTAGAAAACAATAATGCTACTGAACCGGATAATAGCGCTTCGAGAATGGTTCGGCAGTGTGGAAAATGTCCGGACCAGCAGCCAATTTTTTCTCGCACACCCCCCCCCCCCTAAAATTGTTTAATATTGTTTAATAAAGTGAACTTATTCTTTTTAAATGCAATTCATTGGACAGTACATAAAACAAGCTTTAATTTGGTATATGATTTATATCTGTAACGTTATTTGTTGATTTTATAGGATTTTTTTTTCTTAAACTATCTCATGCCAGCAACTATCATTTTATGACCACCTGTCTCATATTTTGTCCAAAATATTGTTTAACAAGTGAACTTATTCTTTTTAAATGCAATTCATTGAACAGTACATCAAATAAGCTTTAATTTGGTATATGATTTATATCTGTAACTTTGTTTGTTGATTTTATAGGATTTTTTTGGTCTTGAGATCTTGTCATATCATGGTCATTTTCCACAATTTTTTTCAAACGCGCAACTTTTGGCCTCAACCTGCTTTGTAAGTGCCTATAACTTCCTTTTTTATTGCTTGTAATCCCTGAAAAAAATTAGACTAGATCTCCAAGTAACATAGTAGCCATAAAAATGATTTGAGTCTTCTGGGCTTACAATTTGTTGCTTTATTAGCCCTTGAAGATGGCACACAAGCCATTCTTGACACTTTTTTTTGTGCATTGATGAGATTTTTGCCATTTTTAGAGGTCCATAGCTCTTTGAATTATTTTATAAATGACATAAAACTTCTAGATGTCAATGTCTGTGTGGTTTTGTGTCTGAAATTGTCTTTGTTTCACATTTCTTTTTTGTTTTGTTAAAATTATGACCTTAGAATGTTGGCCTTCGGTGGTGGGGCGAAACATATCGAAGTGAAATAAAACTTTAAAAATTCATAACTTCGTTGTTTTTTAATGGATTTTGATAATTTTTTTTTTATTTTCTTAGTTTTGTTGAGAAGATTATGAAATCGTGAGTCTTTAATGTGTGTAATCAATTTGAAATTTTCACCTGTCCTACCTAATACTAGGTCATGATGGTTTCCCACTGCTCCCTAATAATAATAATAATAATAATAGTAATAATAATAATACTTTGTTTAGAAAGCTACCCCTTAACAACGGGGGTTTCACTGGTCAGGGTTACAAGTGAAACGTCCATTATGCAATATTATAACTCTTTAAAGTGTCTATTTACCTAATTAATTGTAGAGCTGTACAATCCATAAGCTTACATTATTTTCAATAAAAAGCGTTCTTCTGTATAAGGTATCCACCTCGCACAGCTGTTTAAAATCTTATTCTACGACAGTTATGTATGATTTTTTTTTTTGTTAGGCTGTCGAGCTACTCATAAAATTATCAATTCAAAACTCTGAGTCTAAGCAGAGGATGATTTTAGTAAAACTAGACAACTGCAAAAATTCGGTAATACATTGTCACATTCATATGATATGTATAAAATCTGTAGTTCTTGATAGAAATTTCTTCTTTTGTCCTCATACTTCTTACATTCAAAAGGCTTTTGTACAAGATCTTCTTTCATACCCCAATCACAGCTTTATCACATTGTTTTCTATCATATTCAGTCTCAACTGGAGGTGATAGAGTACCAAAGGCATCAAACCGCATTACATTATGATCGCCATAAAAAACAACAACAACTGAACCACTGCGGGCGATCGGAAAAAAAAATTGTTTTCTCCTCAATCACTGAAAACTCTGAAACTCTGCAAAATGACATCATCAACACAGTAATGTACTGTATGTGTTTTGGTTTCTTAGAAGAAAGTTTCCACATAACTAATTAATTTAAACCGTTTATTTGTGATGTTCATGAAAAAAACTTTTACCACATAAAAAGGGACGATAATATGAGAAAAATATGTTCAATTATGAAAAACTGGTTTAAAAGCCTATGCAAAATTTGGAAACAATCCTTTCACTAGGAAACAAAAATTAAAAGCGTGGCCGTGAGGTCTGTGAGTCGTACTCAGAAACTGAAGACTTTCAAGTCTAAGGTTTATGTGTTTCACTCGCGAGCTGGGCGGTGTGCGTTGTAGTGTCTTTGGGAAAGACACTTCGCTTCCATTTCCTCACTCGACTCAGGTGTAAATGAGTACCTGGCCTTAGAGCTGGGGGGACCAGGGCGCTGCACCGCTGGCGACCAGCAGTGACTTTGTTATGTATTTCATTTGTAATATTATGTATTTACATGTATAATGTATATTGTTATATGTGTTTGTATTATGAATGAGACGTGTAACACTGTATGACATTGTAAAACAATTTCCCTACGGGGTAAATAAAGTCGTATTTATTATTATTATTATATTATTATTTAAAAGACCCTTTACATGTGCAGTTTGACCGGACAATGTTGCCCGTACAGGCAAACTATGAGGTAAAACTGCGCGTGTGGAAGCCAAAACTGAAGGACCCAAGACCAAAACTTCTGGCCTACCAGAAATCAAGCACTACTAGATAATTTTTCGTCCGCCGATCGCCCAAACATCCGGTGGCGGGTTCCTTTCATGTCTTATCGAGTGGGGTGGTTTTTAGGGTAAATAAACAAATAAATAGTCATCGCATCGCCAAACTAATTGCATTTTCGTAATCAGCGTATCAAAATTAGCAGAGTGGAAGCGTACACGACTCGATTTTAGGCTTTATTTCCAATAAAAAAAAAAAAAAAAGCAACAGTTAAAATGTCCCACACTGCTTCACACTAGCATTGTACGTGTGTAATGTGTCTAGATTACACACTAGTCTTGTGTGTAGAGTAGATTTCCACATTGGCAACTTAATCAAAAGAGAAGATTCTTGACTTTATTGAACTTTACCGATCGCATGAGTGTCATTAAAAAAAAACTTAAGTCAAGAGATTACAGTAATAGGTTGATGAAGAAAAAAAGTTACCAAGTACTCTTCGAGCCAGAGGCAGATAAGGATTCGGTTGTAAAATTAAAAATCAACAACTTGCGTAGCTCTTTTGCCCGATCTTTAAACGGGAAGAAAAAGGGGGTTAACGCCCAAAATATTTTACAAATGTCTTTTAAAAAAGATCACCTCAAATTCTGATTTGATCCCCAATTTTTAATTTGGCTGGTTTTGACCGCGAATACATAGGCCTACACATTTTTTTTTTTTATCTAGAAGGCTCAAATTGTACCTAAACATTGGATGCTTTAGTTAGACCACAGGTCATTTTACACATTTCTAACGAATTTCAACGAATGACATCTTAAATTTTTTTAAAAAATGGTCAAATTTGGTGCATTTTTTGCCAACACTGGGTGTGTGTGTCAAAGGTTGGGGGAGGGGGTGGCGGTGGGAGGAAAACAAGAGAGACGAGGAAAAAAGAGAACGGGAAAAAATATTAAAAAAAACAAAAAGAGTGTGTCATGTAAACTGAGTCTGCAGCACGTAGATCTGGATCTAAGTCCCATACAGGCTAGACTAGGGGGTGGATGGGAGGTGGGGGGCCCAGGGGGAGAGGAAGTTTAAAAGACTGTCCAGATAGCCTAGATAATCTCCCTCGACAGCCTTGATGTAAACATTGTGTTTCTATGTGGAAACATGCCAGGAACTAGCTGCTGGTTAAGGTCTTTGACACCTATTGTTTTTTCTTCTTTTGGCTCTATTAACATTTTGTGTTATTCTACATATAACACTGTGATTTGGGGAGATTTCTTTCATGGAGGTTAAAGTACTTCATTTGCCCGATCTATTAACGGGCAAGAAAAAGGGGGTCAACGCCCAATTTTTTTTTTACAAATGTCTTTTGAAAAAGATCACCCCAAATTCTGATTTGGTCGCCAATATTTCATTTACCTGGTTTTGACCGCGTGCGAATACATAGGCCTACACATTTTTTTTTTTTTTATCTAAAAGGCTCAAATTGTACCTAAACATTGGATGCTTTAGTTAGACCACAGGTCATTTTACACATTTCTACACCTTAACTCTGGCTGGCACGGCCCCAAAAAGGGGGGATTTTATATATTAGCGGATTAATTGGGTTGTACACAATCAGTGATTTGCTCCTCTAATAGGTGTCACAAATCTAAATAACCATAACGCAATAACTTGACTTCTTCTAACCAGAAAAGCAAGCACATGCACGAACAATATTGCATTCACTTCATTCAGACTTTACCCAGAAAGTGGCCTCTCACCAGACACACAAAACAGTGATATTCTAAGAAAAGTGGACTGTGGTTTTTATATATATATATACATTTAATAGAAAAAGAAAATACACATATACTCGTAGTATTTCAGATGAAAACCTCTCATTTTGTCAACCAAAACAGATGCAGGAAAATCTGATCCCGTTCACTTCTTTGGAGCATTCCATAATATATTATTATTACAATGTGTGTGTGTGTGTGTGTGTGTGTGTGTGTGTGTGTGTGTGTGTGTGTGTGTGTGTGTGTGTGTGTGTGTGTGTGTGTGTGTGTGNGAAGTTGTTTTTTTTAAACTGGTAGATTACAGTGTAGGAGATGTGTATAAGAGACAGGTGTGTGTGTGTGTGTGTGTGTGTGTGTGTGTGTGTGTGTGTGTGTGTGTGTGTGTGTGTGTGTGTGTGCGTGCGCGCGCACGTTCCTCGGCATATTACTAGGGTTGTCACAGACTGAAAAGTATGAAAAACCATCCAGACCTCAAGGTTAGACAATTATTAGTAATCAGAAAAAAAACCAAACAAACAAAAAACAGGCCAACTGTCACGGACAACTCATGTGAGATTTCAGAAATTGTATTGGTGGTTCATAATTTTATGTATAACTGCTCTTCCTTGTGTTGAGCAGAGTAAAAACTTCTCAAGCACTGAATGAATTTCACAACACTAAGAATACAATCTTGTCATAGATTTCATTACATGCATATCATAAATAAAAATCACCAGGAAATGATACATGAGGGAAAAATATCATCCTCAGCAATTGTTTCTGCGTTCTACAGTATGCGAAACACAATGCAAAACTGTAAACAAAACACTGTAAACAAGCATCTGTAAAAGAAAGGGGCTGATATGTTAATATTCAGAATAAAAGATTTGGCACACAGGCCAAAAGGAAACCAATAATATGAAATTAAAAGAACTGAATAAAAGCTCTGAAACAAAACAAGATACTCAGATTCCACCTTATTAGTCTAAAGGTTTGTCCAGAATAGTTTAAATATACAGGTGTTTGCTGAAATGACATGTAGGATAATAATAACAGGTAAATCCATGAATAACATAAATAATCGGACAGGTCAAACATTCATTTTTACTCTGTCTGATCACAGTTGTTAATAAATCATTATTTTTTATTGTTTTGATTAATTTAAATAATGGCTGTATTCACTATGTTCACACAAATGGGGTTAAACGGAACGAGGCATTATATCTAAAACTTTATGTAGAAAAAAATGTGTTCCGTGTACCATAACTCTAGTTATCGGCTCATTAAGTGGGGGGAATTCTGAGATCCTTCCAAAAGTCTGCCCCATGAGATATTAGCATCCAGACCAACTTAAATCAAAGTGTTTCATTAAACAATCTACTATAGTAAACATCCCTCAATTTAATCTTGTATAGGATGCACGTTATTCCAACTCTTGCAATTTCAGATAAATATTATAATTTACCCGGAGATCATAGCTGACATTCATACTTGATTCCAGACTTTCTGTCCAAGATCTGTGAAAGATACCGAATTTCTCTTGTTTTTATTCTCTCTCTCTCTCGCTCGCTCTCTCTCTTTCTCTCTTTTCCTCTCCCCTTCCCTATGCCCCTCCACCTACTCACCGCCCCTGCACTGCGCTATTGTGTATAGATATTTTATTGCATTAAAACGCGTAGAGGTGACATTTCCATGCGATAGTCAGGAATATTTGCTTATACAAAATGATAACACAGACCTTAGAAATGTACAAAGCACATCGCAGGTAATATGACGTTCTCTCTTGCTCATGTCAGTCAGATTTGTTCATTCGCTAAACGACAACTTGCATACTGTATACCATAGTACGCTCACACATAAATGAACAAGCCTTTTCTTTTTTTTTTCTTCAAATTGAATTTGCTCATTTGGAAGTTTTACTGTTTTTGTCATCTGCGCACGTATACTATAATCCATCACAAATTTTAATCTTACATGTTTGGTAGGCCTGTCGGCTGTACCCCCCAGCCATTGGTAGCCTAATGGGTGCCTAGGATCAGGTCCCCGTTTCCGTCAGCTTGTTGTTGTGAGCTGATGACAACTCTTGCTCTTGGTAAGCTGTAGTGACCCCATTCTGTGCGATTATTAAATTTATTAAGAAGGGTGTCGATTCAATGAGCTGAGCTTCGTTCAGTTGTCGGCTGAGAGCGTCTTTGTAGCTTCCAGTTATGTTCGTAGTGAATGTTGTTGAGTCTGGGCTACTTTAGGTGTGCGCTTTTGGCATGTCTATAAAGTACTGAATTTTTGTCCTTTTTCTGGAAATCTCTCTGGTGTTCTAATCCTCTAATCCTCTGGTATCACCAATCCTAGCACTTTTCCCAATGTACACATGTTCACATTCATTAATGCCTTCAATAAAGACCTTTACGATAAGGGAGAGAAACCCCTATATCGACACAGAAACTGGAAGCAGAAAGAGAGAGAGAGAAAGAAAGAAGTCAGAAGAAGAGTAACTGGTATAAGAGAGGTGGTTATGATTCGGTTACGTTGATCCCAACAACACCAAGGTCTGAACTGAAGAAGAGATTCGAGAAAGAAATTAGAAACAGTGGGTGTAAGATCAGAATTGTCGAGAGAGCAGGGAGGAGCCTTAGAGACAAACTGCAGAAATCAGATCCATTTGGAAACAAACAACGCATGGACAAATGAAAATTTCTTGGTGTGTAACACAGGTGGGAGAAGAATGTGTAGAAGAGAAAACGTTACATATGAGATAAGATAAGATAAGATAAGATAAGATAAGATAAGATAAACTTTATTTATCCTTTCACAGGAAATTTGTCTTGGACAAGTGCACATCAAAATCATGCTATACTTAGGCAAGAGCACACAGATATAGATACACACATAAGTAAATTAATAAAGACACATACAGATGCACACACATGCATGCATACATACGCACCCGCACCCGCACTCTTTCTCACACACACTGTTCACAGACTGCTAGACCTGAGCCTTCCTGATGCCAAAGGCACGAATGACCTACGATATCTTTCAGTTCTTGCTGGTGGTTGTAAAATTGTTTTACCTATTTCAGATCTTTTAAATTCATCAAATAAATTATGGGTTGGGTCGTTTAAGATAGTTTGTGGTTTTCAGTGTAAATTTTTATCAAGCAGCTCATCTACAGATTGTAAATCGCATTTTATAACTTTCTCTGCTTTGCGAATTATTTTGTTTAATATGTCCTTGTCACGTGTTGTTATCTGCCTCCCCAACAAGAAATACCAAATATTAGGATACTTTGAACCACCGCATTATAAAAAAAAGCTTCATCTACGTTAAAGGATTTCAGTTTCCGCAGGAAATAGAGTCTTTGATTTAGTTTTTTAGTCATGTCGCTGACGTGTGGGTGCCAATTTTACTTTGTTGTCGATGGTGGAACCCAGGTATTTATATGTCTCAACAATTTCTACTGTTTCATTTTCAATGACCAAAGGATCATATGGTTCTTTCTTTACTCTGAAATCAATAATCAACTCTTTTGTCTTCCGCACATTTAGCATCAAGAAATTCTCTTTACACCAAGTGACGAAACTCTGTACCTCATCAAGATAATTTAAATCAGATGTTGCTAGCAGCCCTAGAATACATGAATCTTTGGCAAATTTTAACAATGTGGTGTTTGGATCAAGTGTAATGAATGTGAACATGAGTACATTGGGGAAAGTGCTAGGAATGGTTATACCAGAGGATTAGAACACCAGAGAGATTTCCAGAAAAAGGACGAAAATTCAGTGCGTCATAGTACAATAAAAGAGGACATTGGGCTAGATTTTGTTTCGCCTCCCAGCTCAGTTTGTCTATGCTATTTTAATAACAAAAGAATTAATAATATATTAAGCTTCATCATCGGGTCAGTGTACGAGCTCTTACCCACTGGCGCAAACTCAAGAAATGGGGAAAGACCACAGATGCTAATTGCCCATTCTGCAATGGACAGCAAACCTTGATGCATGAGTACATAACTGTCAAGTACAGTGACCTTGTTCTCGAACTAAGAAGAGCAGAAATAACGGCTAGATTAATGGCTGTGGAAGTAGGGACAGGGGGACTCAAGTTGCTCGGAATACGAGAACGGGCTCGATCACGTACTTTGAACGATCTGGTTGAGACTGCGGAATAGAGCTCATCATGGATATGGACCAAGCGCAATGGAATGTTGCACGGTAAATTTAAATTCACCTAACATGCAACTTCCACTATGGCTTCATGGTGGCAGATATGAAATGAAGCAAGAATTAAGGAACTGGAGGTTGCGGGTTCAAATCCCTCCCGAGAATCCCTCAAAAAAATCAACAGAAGGACACCTGGGACTCATGACCCAAGTGTGGCCCAGCCCCTTTAGAGTGTCAGGAAGTCAAAGGGCCAAAACACTTGTTAGACGGGGGTATCTGTCTCTGAAGATCTTCTGTTGCCTCGCTCTCCGAGTAAGAGAGTTTCATGATTAGACCATTGACAACCCGGCAAGACCGGGGACAATCGGGAAAGACCGATGGACACCTGGAGAGACAGGTGACACCGGGAAAAAACCAGACCTGGGTTGAACGGGTTAGCACCCACGTCAAAACTCGCTATATGTCCGTATAAGAGAAAATGCCCCCAGGATTCACCGAAAAGCGTGTGTGTGTGGGGGNGGGAGGGGGGAGGTAATGATGAATCCACAGACGACCTAACAGATACGACTTAGACGGTCCAGAGGACTATGAGTATGGAACAGCGGATCAAGTATCCATGTGGCTGTGGTAGGAAATTCTCCACACAACGCGGCATGAAGATTCACCGCACGAAAATGAAGTGTGCGAGCTCCACCTCAGTTGACCAGCAGTGCTCTGTTGCGACAGATAAGATCTCAAGGACAAGGTAAGAGACAGAATCGAGTTCCAACCAGCGGGTACAACAGCGTGGAAAGATTTGGATAAAACATTGTCCAAAGAGCTAGACAAGCATTTGAAATAGGCTACGCTGGAGCATATGCTGGAGGTATTCGACGACATTCTCTATCTACACTGCCGCGGGAAATTCGGAGTAAAGCAGGCGACGGACCGGCCCAGCAAAGAAAAACCCCCGACAGCAAAATATTGAGGCACCCCGCAAGAAAAAAAAAATCATTTGCGAAAGCAGTTCANGTCAGGTATGAAATCACCTCGAAGAACAACACAGTGCTCTATGCAAAGCAGAATGGCGATGCAGGAAGAAAAGGCAGACACGACGAACAAGAGAGAAGTTCTTCAGGGAGCCTTTGAAGTTTACCAGAGACCTGTTCGAGCAACCACGCTCAGTTACTCTGACAACAGATAAAGCAGCGCTAGAGGAGTATTTGATGAAAACATATTCTGATGACAAATAGGACAGCCACTCGATCACATGGTAGGGCTTATACGGCCCGGAGAACCAGAGGTTAAATTCGACATCGACCCTCCCAGTCTACAGGAGATATCCAGGGCCGTACATAAGGCAAGATGCAAATCGGCCCAGGGTCCCAATGGAGTCCCCTATGTGGTTTACAAGAAATGCCCAGGCGTACTCAAGCGACTGCATCGTCTACTAAAGCAAGCCTGGGAGGAGCCGCATGTGAGCAAGGAGTGGTGTGAGGCAAACGGTATATACAAAACCCCTCATAAATTGAACAGTTCAGACCGATATCACTGACCAAGGAAAGAGATATTCTTCTGTGTAAAAGCGTCCAGACTGATTGCCTATCTGATGAAGAAGGGGTACGTCGATACTACTGTACAAAAAGGAGACATTTCAGGAGTTCCTGGATGTTTAGAATATGCCACAATGATCTGGGAAGCTATTCAGAGGGCCAAGACGGAGATGTTGGATCTACACGTCATCTGGCTGAATCTCGCAAATACTTATGGCTGTGTATCACATCAGATGCTGTAGCAGGCGTTGGAAATGTACCACGTCCCAGAACCAATAAGAATCATGCTGCAGATTTACTTCGCTGGCTTCCAGATGAGATTTTCCATCAAGGAATACACGACGCGATGGGTTGATCTACAATTGGGTATTGCCATGGGAAGTACCATTTCCCCGATACTATTTGTACTGGCCATGCAAGTAACACTAAAAGCTGCAGAGAGCGCGGGAAATAGCCCCGATCTAGGACATGGATGGCATGTGCCACCACTAAAAGCGTTCATGGATGATACAACTATTCTGACTTCAAAAGAGCGTGAAGCATGAGAAATGTTGAGACGTCTAGACGAACTGATCACGTGGTGGCGTATGAAATTCAAGCCTGAGAAATCCAGGAGCTTGACTCTGAGAAAAGGGAAGCCAGCTGATGTCACATTCCATGTGGCTGACCAACGAATACCAACAGTCGGCGAAGAACCAGTGAAAAGCTTTGGCAGGCTGTACGATGCCACCCTTCGGGCTACCAGTGCTGTCCAGCAAACCAAGAACATGGCATGCTTATTGACCGATGTGGGCGTATCAGCAAGTTCAAGATTTGGTGCCTCCAGTTCATGCTGATACCAAAGCTGCTATGGCGCCTGCTCGTCTTCGAAATAAGCTCAAGTACTGTAGAGGCAATCGAGAGGAAGATTAATAAGTTTACAAGGAAGTGGTTAGGAGTGCCACCATGTCAGACAGACGCTGCCCTCTACTCCAAAAGCGCCAAACTAGCACTTCCATTCAAGTCGGTATTAGAATAATATATAGCTAGGAAATTCTGACTTGCAGTGATGCTTCAGGAATCGTCAGACGCATCGGTTCGGTCTGTCCAGTCCACGCTGAAGACTGGAAGGGAATGGAAAGTCGGTGCAGCGGTCGACGCGGCAAAGGAGGCACTACAGCTGAAAGAGGTCATCGGCTATACACAAACCAACAGAAGAGGATTTGTAAATGATGACATTAAATGGTGGTCCAGGGCAAACCAGAAGGAGCGCAGAGACATGGTCATCTGAGAAATCAGAGATACGGAGGATGAGACACGAGTCCAGAAAGCAGTGGAACAGGTCCAACAAGGACAATGGACGACATGGGAGAATGCGCTGAGATCTCTGACTTGCAGAGACATATGGCACATGGCACCACTGCGACTCAGCTTCATCATCAGGTCAGTGTACGACCTCTTACCCACTGGCGCAAACCTCAGGAAATGGGGAAAGACCACACATGCTATTTGTCCACTCTGCAATGGAGAGCAAACCTTGATGCATGTAATATCGAGTTGCAAAGTGGCACTGGCACAAGGGCGGTACACATGGCGCCAAACTTCCCAATTCGCCCCCCCCNCCCTCTCTGAAAAATCGGAGGGCACTCAGTGGAGTGCTGAGGGATAGGGTACTCAAGATTTAATTTCAGCTGCGGAACTGTTATACCAAAAGGAAATAAGAAGACAAGCACACCATGCATATTCTATGCGTTGATTAACTTCTTGGGTTAACCATAGTGAACACTATTGATGTTTTCTGAATTCCCCATGGTTACCGCAGTGCGTTAACGAATGTTAGGATTATGCATACAGCCACAGTGCTCGTATAACGCCGTCCAACAATTTGATCACCACCTATTTTGATGAAATGATAATTGTGAACAAAAGATGCATGCAGCACACTACAGGAGCTATATTATGTCGTAAGCCTATGTCTGCCCCACCGCATCATTTCCACGCAACTGAGAGCTTTCATTTTCAAATCTGGATCTCTTACGGGTCATCAAAGGAGAGTTAGGTATGCGTGTATATAT
>JAWQUT010000778.1:18715-35593 GCA_033807755.1 Ellobium chinense
CCGTGACATTCTATTTTAAATAAAGTGATCTTTCAACTGAAAAAAACAACAAAACAACAACAGCATCCTACCGTCTGTTGTTCTCCAAATCTAAGGGTTCAAAGTTATGCATATTTTCCAATATGGCGGCCAAACAATTGGCGTTTCCACAGCAACGGAGGGAGGAGCTTGCAAAACACCCCCATTTATCTTCCTTCCTGTCCCTCTCTGACCCATCCCCCCCCTCCCCCCGAAAAATGGCAAAGTTCCCTTTATTAATGAAAATCACCTAGTTCTCTCGCACTTGCCCTTAAACGAAATCTAATTCTTTTTCGAACATCTGCAATCAAAAACAACAACAACAACAACAACAACAACAACAAAAAACTAGCAAATTGCACAGCTTCTAAACAAGTTTGAAAATTTCGTAAAAATTTCCCCAGCATAATTGTTGGTCTCACTGCATGCCGAATATCATTTTTATTGAATTAGGAATTACAAAGCGGCGACCTGTTGCGAAACTGGTCCTAAAAGGCTTACAGGTCTCGAAATAGAACAAAACAACAACAAAAAGTCACCACCCCCTCCTCCACAAACCAAAAATCTTTTGTTACACATGATATTACTGACTGGCAGTACTTATACAGATAAATCAGTACTGCATCTATCTCAAGCAAAATGACTGCAAAGCATGACTTAAAAATAGCACAAAAATATCCGCAATTTACCTGACGAAGCCATCGCAGCTATTCTTTATGCCCAGGATGATGACAACTGTTAACACGGCCACTGACGACAGAGTAAATGAGATCAGTTGCTAAACTCAGTCATGTCTTGGAAAATCATGGTCACAGTGGGAATATCCAGCATGATTTCTGTAACAAGAGCCAAGGTTGGGCCCGACCTTGTGTGGAAATTTATCTCGTAGAGGACTTATTCGCTGTTAACGGCTTATTTATTCAGGTAATCCCTTATTGCATGATTTAAACTGACCAATAATTTTGCCGTCACTTTTTGTACTGGTACATCAGCGATAAATATAGTTCTACAATAGTGAACTACTGAATGCCAGGTCTTAAAAGTAACGTAAACTGTCTCAGATCGAGAAAGGTCACGCTGGTTGTGTCACCACAAACGAAATATCATGTATCTAAATAAAGATAATCAATCTAGTGCGACGGTTGCAATGATATAACGGGGTGACGTTTGAAAGTCTTGCAGGAGTATAAGGACAGGACCAAATGCTGAAAACGAGCAAAAGAGTGCTATTGAGACACTCGTGGGTTACGTCCGTGACAAGTTTCACGAACCCGTATTCAGTTTATATGGTTTATCAATTGCTCAGTCTATTCCTGCAACATGTCATTCTTATCATCTTATATTATAACCTTTAAAGAAAATGTCGTCCAACATCCCCCCTCCCGCCCCCCACCCCCCGGGAGAGGGGGTCTATTGACTGGTCATAAGTTCCTCGTTCTTTATGTACATTTCGAGATCTTGGAAATTAATCTGTTCATGGCATTCCGTTAAATAACACATATATAAACCTGACAATGCATGCTTACTGATTGGTGTAAGTGTAGAGGCTTAGGGACGGGGAGGGGAGAACGGAATATGGTTCTTCAGATCTTTCGCGTGGACCTCGGATCGCTATAAGTCCGATAACCGTCTACGTCATCAGTCGGAGGTCACCTGGCGAGGCTGGGGGGTCAAAGTGCATATCCGTGCATAACATTGGCCGAGGCTAGTGATCAGCTCTATGTGGAGCTTGGAGAAAATGATGTTTTCTTGGCGCTAAAAGTGTTTTCATGACCTAAATCTGCTTCATCAAACTGTTCTTCTGTATGGTATCCCCACGGAATCAATGTAATCCATAGATCTATATCACTATGCCGGCTTTTTCGCTCGGAGGAGAGGGAAAGATCTGTGTGATCTTAGCATTAGAAGCTGGAACCCATGATCAGACCTACCTTGTTATTAAAAAAAAAAAAGTAATTATCATTTCATTAAATAAAGTTATTGTATCAAATGCTCCTTGGTGCATGAAAAATAGTACATGTATGTTATACTTATCAAGGACTTAAGAATTCGCGCATATGATTTCATACTTAGTAAAGAGGTATACCTATTGATATAAAAACTTAATATTTTGACTTCCCCTTCCTCCTCTCCCACGTGCAGCTGATTAATAGGTAATACCGATACTAACAGACACTGTAAAACATATAAAGGTTGATTTATCTCCTTATGTGTACATGTAGAGGAACCTCGATATTAAGTGTTGATTCATTTAATAAGTGTAACTTACCTTGGTATTAAGTATGAATTTCACGTGCACGGAATCATTATCATTATATCATTTCATTAATGAGGCACGTATTAACAAGTATATCAGGTATACCTCAATAATAAGTATACAAAGGGTGTGTTTTATATGGAATTTGATTGTAATATGTATGGACATGACTGTGCAGGTGTGTGCGCGTGGTACACGTGTGTGTGTGTGTGTGTATATATTTTAGTGTGTGTGTGTGTGTGTGTGTGTGTGTGTGTGTGTGTGTGTGTGTGTGTGTATTGGGATGTTTGTGGATTTGTAGATAGATGAATGTGTACGCGTTTCTGAGTGGTAATACAGACATATATTATGTTGATACTTCTCTATGTCTACAGTCTAGATTAGGCAAGAACATCCAACATAACTATTGAAGTTTTCCCCAACTCATTTGCTCGTTCACTGATATTGCGCTGCATTGCACAGAATAACTACTAGCTGCTGCAACCATCAATCATAGACTTGATTTTTTTTTGGTTTGGTCAGCAGGAATTCTGTAAAATTCTGCTGATTTCAGCACCATTACCAAAAAGTTCTTGACTGCATGATCTTAAATTAGTGGCATTTCGGAAATTTCTAAACTTTCGGAAAAAGGATAAGGTTATTTCCTATGTTCAAGTGGCAAGTACTCTACGGGCAATGCTTGTTCCGAGGCATTGGTTGAACAAACTTCTAGGTTACGCCTAGCAGCCTAATCAGTAATACTAGTAGTAGTTACAGTCAACATCGAAGGCAGCACGGATCTGACCTTTCACGCATGAATGAAGGTAACAGTCAGCCGCCGGTTCGGACGGCGCGCTAAAAATAGATCGCTTGGGGGACTCCGTTTCAGTGAGCAGCGTTCTGAAGACTTGCGTCTGCAGACAGAAGGTCAGCCGGCCTACTGCGCATGTGCGGAAAAAGCAATCAGCGGTGTTAACATGATCTTGAGCGAGGCCGTGTGAGTGTAGGTTACCGGTAGCCTAGACTCTAAATTATCAGGAAATTCGATTTCTAAGTGTGCAGTCTTGTTGCACAGTCACTGTATTAATCAAACTGATCCACAGTCCCACATTTGTCGGTAATTGCTGAGGTTTAGACTGTATTCACAGCTGACCCAACATTTATTACGCGCTGTCTATCCCTGTCTATCTTATCCTTTCGATATTTTAGGTCTGACCCGGTTTTCAATGTAAACACAGCTGATCGCTGTTTCCGCACATGCGCATCAGGCCGGCTGACCTTCTATCTACAGACGCAAGTGTTCTGAAGCACCCTATTTGGAGAAAGGGAGGGGAAGGATTGAGGATACATTCAAGATGTGCCATTACTTCTTATTTATATGGGTGACTAGAGTTGACACACAGATAGAAATAAAGAGCAACATTAAATGGTGTAATGACTGAGCAGGAGAAAAGTACATTAAGATTGTCTTATTTCTATTTTCCGCTTTCACACGAACAGCGCAAAACCTTAAACCGTCTATAATTACTTAAGCGGCATATGGCTTAAATCTGTATACGTCAATATCCTTCAGCACGTTATTCCTGCAATGCAATGATATTTTGATTCTGATGATGGGGATGGTGGCCACAAAACACGACAGTGACATGATACTTACCATAAAGTAAATAAGACCATATGATCGGGAAATGATTATTGTACCTATTAAATCAGACATATAAAATTGTGAGCAGTTAGCAAATGACTAGGACACGTAATCAAATAGCGGGTTACTTGTTTTTGGGTTGGATTCTTTGAAAGTGTCATATAACGTAAATACATGTGCATACTTGCATTCCCAATGTTATGTCACTGGAAAAGGGCAGCACACACCCCCAAATCGACTTTTTTAAAAAAATGCTCAGGTGTGACAGACTGGCATCACACCGTTTCTTGATCTCATTGACTAAACATAGCAAAACACAATTTAAAAAAAAAAAATGGTGCATATGGTTCTCTAGTTCAGGGTTCTCACAATAAAATCAATGAAGCCAGCAAATGGACTGATAAGCAAGGACGCATCTCCATCTCCTCTACTCAAACCCAAACCCTACCCCCCAAATTCGTTCAAAGCTTTTTTCTTTCCATGATGGATAACCGATTACGCACCAAATTTTCTCTGAAATCGTATACCATTAGACAATAATAATATATCTCCCCAAGGAACGATTTTATTTTGGTCGAGAGAGTTGTTAAAAAAAATACGTGATAAAACGGTATCAATACCATAATTAACACGTTTGGGTGACAATTTCACGAAAATTAATATAATAAAAACGCTAATATCTCACACGAGCAATGGTAATATATGCGCCTTCAGATTCCTCGCATAAAACGAGTGAAAATCATTTTAAACAATACTAGTTCTTATCGTTTTGAATGGTACCGATGCCGTAGCTGTTGATACATAGTTAATGCCGTAGAAAAAAATGCTTAATAGTTACAGAGGGTGACCAAAGGGATTCTTGATCAGGACATCTCTATTGATCGAAAACAGCACAAAAACAAAAGTTAGTAATATAAATAAATAAATAAATAAATAAATAAATAAATACGACTTTATTTATCCCGTAGGGAAATTGTTTTACAATGTCATACAGTGTTACACATCTCATTCATAATACAAACACACATAACAATACACATCATACATGTAAATACATAATATGACAAATGAAATACATAACAAAGTCATTGCTGGTCCCCAGCGGTGCTTTCATGTTGTAACAATAAAATATTTAGCCAACAACTGGACTGCCATGTAGATTGTGTGGCAATTTTGTATCCCGAAACCTACAAAATGACTTGTTAAGTTCTCTCTCTTCAGATACGACATGATTTCCATCTCACAAATCCAAAGTTGTATCGTTTCATTTTCCAGTCCAGTGTGACTGTTCATTAAATTACATGTTAACCAGCAATAGCTCAGTCAGCTCGTCAACAAATTCCTTACTGGAGAAAATTAATGTGAATTATAACTTCCTAGATAAGATGGAACATAGCCTGAAAGGGTATAATTTGTCGTACGTCACGATTCATGCCATTAATTACTAGTCATCGCTTAGTCTATCTTTATTAGACTGATATTAGTGATAACCTTCATTCTCCTCCCAACCCCAGCTCTCCATTCTCCACCACCTTTCCTAAAATGTATATGGGCTCTGTGGTGTAACAGCCCTCGAGGCGTTATTTTTCTTTATGTTCTGGAATGTGTTTGCTTGATCATGACACCAGTCACGGGGATTGATTGATAATCCTATCTATGAGGAAGTCGGTTTTAGCTTTCAGGGTAGCAGACCCGGCGTTTAATCTTCTACGATAAGGACAAAAAACTAGGCAGTCTGGTGTGCCCGTCAGATATCTCTAGACAGTTTTAAAATCGAAGAAGAGTAGACCTAGCGGCTGGCATTTGGGCAAAACTGATATGAAAACTCAGTATTTATATTCTCTCTCTCTCTCTCTCTCTCTCTCTCTCTCTCTCTCTCTCTCTATATATATATATATATATATATATATATATATANGAGAGAGAGAGAGAGAGAGAGAGAGAGAGAGAGAGAAAGAGAAAGAGAGAGAGAGAGAAAAACATTTCACAATGCGGAGCAAGGAAACCTGCATTTAAACATAAGTGGACGAACAAGGAAGCGACTGGAAAATCGATAAGTGGTAGATCTATTATGTTTACTTTAAGATTGATAAAAAACAAGAACATTCCTGAAACAGCAGCAACTAACTCGTGAGATCTTCAAGTTGGTCTTCGGTATTATCAAAGACAGATTTAATGCAAGAGAGCATGTCAACACAACGTAAATCAACAAAGGGCCATTAAAAAAAAAATGAATTAGGACTTGTTTGAACTGCAGTCTCCATTTTTCGGGTTGAAAATGAAAAGAGCGGTCACGTATACAATTATAGCTTATAATATATCTTGCAACCAGTCAAACTAGGGTTTATGTCGCTAAACTAGGAACAGAGATATCAAGCTCTGGCGGTAAATAAGACCATCCGTGTGGACATCTATCGAGCAATGGTTAAATACGCAAATGATCAGTAATTGGGAATCATTTTGAGTTTCTGTTAGGCATATTAGATGAATTATAATTCATAATTAAATATTTACAAAGGAGTATACGATTTTCTTAATAATAATAATGATAAAAAGAATGTGGTTTATATCCAGTCTAATGCCAGGTCACTCGACTTCACAGTTCGTTCTTCTGTTCCTTTTCTCTCATAATTTTCGCATATTATGTGGACGGATTCGGCAATCCCTTTTCAGAAACAGATCTAGCCAAAGCGTCTTGAGCTGCTTCTTTCTCGAAATACGATAAGATGTCGGTCTTCATTATCCTCTAATAGCATGTCTTCTACTTCTTTTTTTCAGAGTGGCATCACTCATGGAGGAGTGCAGAAGTGTGCTTTCATTAACCTTCAATAAGTGAACCCAAGTTACGGTAAACAAGCACTATTATATAGTGATAACCACTGAATGACGCTAAAAATGAAGAAAACGGGTCTCGCATCCGACTAAAAGTGTATATGAACCAATTTCCCAAGCGTGAGATTTGTTTTCCTAATTATCCTTTTAAATAAACGGTAATTGTGCAAGATGTCGTTGGTATCTGCAGATTCACACAAAGGTTGGGGCATATTTCCCGTGCCCTTCTATTAAGAAAAAAAGTATAACAATCATTCACGCGTATCACATGCTGAGACATTTTCCTCGACTGCAAAGACTGGTAACTCTCGAACACGCTCTGAGCGAAGAAGTCTTGTAGCCGTTTTCTGCCGTATGGTGTTGCATTTCTTTAAAATTGAAGTTTTGATTTAAACTGTACTACACAAGAGTTACGTGTGTTTGAAATTTAGACACAGTGACAGACCCTGACAGGTTGACAGACCCTGACAGACCGACAGACCCTGACAGACCTTAATAGTCCAACAGACTCTGACAGATTCTGACCGACCAACCCCAACAACCCCCAACCAACAAACCCCAATAAACCCTAATTGACGACTCTGATAAACAGACCTCGACAGATCCAGAAAGACCCCAAACAACAGACCCTAAAGATCCCGACCAACAAGCTCTGGCCAACCCCAATAATACCTGACCAGCAGACCCTGATAGACCACGATGAACCCCGACAGACCCCAAATGACTGATCGTGACAGACTTTAACAAGCTGGCAGATCCTGACAGACCTCGACAGACCCTGACTGATAGACCCTGACAGACTCTCTCAGACACCGACAGATCGCAACCGGCAGACGTTCACGGAACAAAAGGGTAACTTAGAGTAAAGACTAGAGACCAAAGATTCTTCTCGTTCAGCATAACGGCGGTGTAGCCAAGTCCTGATATTGAACATTAATTGATTAAGAGACCCTGAGGCGTTGTGACCGTAAGGCTACGTCTCTATGATAGCCCAGAGGTTGAGTTTTCGTTATATGGAATGTCGATAATTCTCTCTCTCTCTCTCTCTCTCTNTCCCTCCCTCTCTCTCTCTCTGACAGATAGGCGACATTAAATAGAGCCGAATCTACCAGTATTTCACTCTCTCTCTCTATCTCTGTCTGTTTCTCATCTTTCTCTGTCTGTTTCTCACCTCTCTCCCCTCCCCCTTTCTCTATCCCTATCGCGCGCTCTCTCTCTCTTCGGCAAATAGGCTACATTACATAAAGCCATGTCTAGCAGTATTTTCTAATCCCGATTCTGTTTTTCTCTATTTTCTCATCTCTTTTTCTTTCATTCTCTTTCTCCCTCTTTCTTTGGCCAATAGGGTCACCCTGCCTTAGGCGATGTTTAATAAAGCCTGATCTATCAATATTTATCTTTCTGTCTCTCCTGCCCCCTTCTCTCTTTCCACTCTCTGTCTCTCTGTCTCTCCCTGTCTGTCTGTCTGTCTGTCTGTCTGTCTGTCTGTCTGTCTGTCTGTCTGTCTGTCTGTCTGTCTGTCTGTCTGTCTGTCTGTCTCTCTCTCTCTCTCTCTCTCTCTCTCTCTCTCTCTCTCCTTCAAATGTAACTACTGGTAAGAAAATAAGGGTAATAAACGATTTTGACTCAACTCACGTTATCGTATTTCGTGTTGAATATTTATATTGTTTTGATGAAACCGATTTGCAATAGAAATTTTACTTTGCCATAATAAAATCTATACCAATAGACAAAGTCAGTACTACTACTTCACAATATAATACAGAGAAAGTCGCAAAAAGAGAGAGAAACTAATAATATCGTAATATTTGTTTTAGAACTTAAACTGGCATCGTACCCGTAGAAAGCGTGTGCATGTTGCCTCAAACGATATGTAGATTACGCAAGAAAAAAGCCATAAAATGAGCCAAAATGTATATACACGTACAGCCAAATTTTGGATAGTTTGAGCTCTGGACTGGTTTACTTAAATATCTCTTCTCAGGAATCATTTCATGTGTGTGTAAAACTGTTGTCTTATAAAATAAATGGGGGGGCATTTATGAAGAAACTACTAGAAAAGAAAATATTGCAGTGGTATCACATCATCAAACCAATGTTCCAAGCTCCATGTATATCTTGTTAGTATTACTCATGGATAAATCTACCTTTAAACAACGTTTCCATGCTTGCGAGGAATTTGAACATTATATTACAATTTGTCCAAAATAAGCAACGTAAGTTTCCTATCTTTAAAAAAAAAAAAAGTAATACTAGTGAAAAGAAGCGGAGAGGGTGGGGGCAGTTGAAATCAGAAGAGGAAATGTTTATCTCTATACACTTTATTCATGTTTTTATTCATCCACCGATTTAAGAAACAACGAGACGGTCAGACCTGCAAGAGATGACAGAGGAGGAGAGTGGCTGTATTATCAAAGTATCATATCAGGTGTAAAGGACAAACAAGAATGATCATTCTAAGATTAGGATTTGTTCCACTCTTTAAAAGATGTCAGTTTTCAAAGAAAGTTTAGGCTGCTATATCCAGTTGTTACTCTCAGAAGACAGATCTCACCAACAAGATTCAAGATTTAAAAAAGTTTAATAGCTCATAACAACATGACATATGAGCATCCACAAATTATTACCAAAAAAACCACAAAAAACAAAACAATAAATAGCAGCATAAACAAATAACAGTTTAATACTAGATGTTTTCATATTGATTGTCTTTACTGTACCGTTCAGAGAGGCATTAAACTAGAATCTACAGAGCTTCAGTGTAGTTTTTTTGTTATACATCTAGTGTGAGCATGGTTCGATTTTGAAGATGATGAAGGAGATGAATATATAGAAAGGGATAGGGGCAGGGTATCGAACATCCCAGAGTAGACTAAAATCTTTAATTCCACTGGTGGGACCCGGGAGGGTAGAAGAAGTAGCCACTGTAAAAGGGTGATCGGATAAAGTTGCCACTTGAAATTGAATGTCAGATGGGTGAGTGAGAGGTTTAATTAAGGAAACACAAAAGCGAAGCCTCGAAAGATTCTAAGCAATATGCCCTTCTCCTATAGTTCGTTTCACGGAAAAAAAAATAACAACACCATAGTATTTTGGTAATATTACATTTGTTTCTTGACCGATTTTTGAAAAAAAAATGCATGTGAGGTGACACTGAGTAGTTCTAATAGAATTAAAAACTTGGGTTCTGTCCGATGTTTGTAAACATTTAGTGGCTACAGAATGCGTATCAAAGCTCCAGTTCTTATGACTGAAATGACAGAAGTTTTACGGCATAGCGAGATATGACGTATATCATTTAGATTTGACATTGCCGCATCTCTTTACTGTAAAACTGTAAACTCTGTGCACACACATTAATGTTCATAACACACAAAAGAAAACAAACAAACAAACAAAAAAAAAAACGGTTGAAACTGTAGAGACCGCAGTGAAAAAAACAACAAAAATCGCTATTAAGACTACTTGCTAAACTGCGACATACAAAATTTCGTTAAAATCGACTGATAGAGAGCTCAGTGCTTACTCAGTCGAAAATCTTAAGCGTTCCCAAAATGACGCTAATCGTAATCTCACCACCCTTCCCTCTCGTTTTTTTTTTTCAATATCTTTAGTTAAAGTGCCATGGCAGACCAGATCGCTTTCGGCGGATCTGAGGAAAGACTTATAAACCATACCAGCAATTGCAGAGAAATCGCCTGGCATGTGTCACGACTTTTACCGATCTTATTTCACTCAAAAACATTATCTGATGTCACCCTACTCTTGGATTTTGAAGTGTGCACCCTGAGCTTGATAAGGTCTGAACTTGCTGCTGCAAGTTGCTGTTATAAATAAACTGTGTTAATAATAGGCGCAGTCACTCGTGTCAATGAGGCTCTTGATATTATTGTCATACATGCACCGTTCATGAAGCTCTATAACTTTTTTACCCACGGGTCTCAGGTGCAGGGTCGGTATAGCGCCTGTAGTGACGATAAAGCTAACCAGGAGGCGTTACTGGTCTCATATACTCGTACCGTCACTATATTCAACATTTATGTGAGTAGGTGGCTACGCCTCTGGACATCTTGTTGCATTATGGGGCTCTCGGTCTTTAGGTTGCATGAGCCAGATTGTAAAAGCCTCGTTGAGCCATTTAATGAAACTTTCTTCCCAAACCACAGGAACATTCCGAAATGGCCATGATAAGACTGCAGGTCTGGTGCCATCACTGTGCTCAAATTATATACTGTTTACGGTGGGGATCCTTCAGTTAGATTTTTTCACAATGTTAATTACATGAAAAGGGGTTAAAGATTTCGCCTTCTTTTGCAGATCACAGGCCCGCACCAAGGAAATCCGCTGAAGCCATTGGGAAACACTGCCTGTAACAATTATTTTTTTGCAAATTCAAAACTGAATTTCACCACTTTTGCGGTGTGGTTTAATGTTATATGATTATTTCTGTTCTTTGGACATATTTTATAATCTGCTACTATCGACTCGGATAGTCCTTTTTTTTTTTTTAACCAATTAGGCTCCTGCACCCTTTAGTCTTCACTGGATTGAATGACGTGTTCCCCCTCGTATTAAAAAAAAGGTAGAAGTTGGAGAGGTTGGAATGAGTCATGTATGATCAGCACTGAATAATTAATAACATATTACATTTAACTCTCGTAGGGCAGGGCTGCTCGTGTCCAGCCTCCCACTAGCTGTGTGTTACGGATAATGACCGTTGCACATTTTCAAGAGAAGAACAACATGCACCAATATTTCCTCCCCAATCCAGAATTGCAAATACTATTAAAAGTAGGGGAGNTTAAAAGTAGGGGAGGGGGGGGCGAGTTGGTGCAGGCTAATTATCTCACCTACTAATATCTTCAGGAACTTAATATTTTGCAGGATCACTGCTGATACTGATCGCTTCTGCTTTTCTACAAAATAATCATAGTGATGCATAATAATTTGTGACAGCAGGGAGCGAAAATAACGGATTTTGGAGATTATTATTTTTTTTTTTTAAATTATGCATTATCAGGTAAAACTTTTGAATACATATCTAATTCTGATTAATATAATCGCACATTATTCAAAATTGTTATAAGCCAGACAAAGTCTACAGAGCTAAAGGTCTAAGCGGAACCGAGTAAAAAAATCAGGTTCTCGGAAATGATACGGAATCACTCTGTTTGAAATTGACTTCAATCTTATTGTGATGAAATATATTTGTACAGTATTCAGCTTTGTCATTAGCCGGACAAAGTCCAAAGAGCTAGAGGTCTAAGCGAAACCGAATAAATTGAATTGTAGAGAGCAATGGGCATTCGAGTATGAAACCTTTTACAAGTGGTCCAGGAGTGTGCTATGTATTGTGACACTTATTTGCATGGAGGTCTGGTAAAAGGAAAGAAATCAAAATAGCAAATCAACAAACAACAACAACAGCAACAACAACAGCAACAACAACAACAACAACAACAAGCCCTGATTTCAACTCTCACGTACACTCTGTATTTCTCAGTGTTATATAGCTTTGTAAATCGGTGTTTGTTTGACTCAGTCTTAGCCGTCTTAAACCTAGGATGCTGACCCGCAGAGCAAACCCATAGTCTTATCATTTATTACATGTCTGTCTAGCACTCGTTTTCATTCCAGTTTCCATCAGTTTATGCCACATTTGGAGAGGGTATGGGCATTCCTACAGTAAGAAAATAGAGATTAACATTAAAAAAAAAAACACCATGTTTACAGGAATCACAGGGGGTCAAACAAACAGGTAAAAGGTAAGAGGAAAGGTAAGAGGAATGCAAGAAAGAAGATCCAGCTCTTAAGGCTAACACTTCTTACAGCCTCTCACTTCTAAACTACGGTAATAACAAAAATACTAACCACACTAAGGGGACATACCATTTTTTTTTAGCGCTAGAAGAATTCTACAGGCAAGATAATTCTAAAATGGGCCGCAAAAGACAGATCTTGTACGTGTAGGGCAGGCAAGTAACAGCGCCGTCTCTAAAAACACAGAGTGGAGAGCCTTCATCTGGAAGGAAAGTTGCAATGATGACGATCTCCTTTTCGTTTATTAACGTAATAATAGAGAAACCACAGTTTATTAGTTGTAACTTGTTTTTTTTTTCAGGCCTTCACATGTCTTTAGACTTGCAGTCAGCTGTACTGTCAAATTATACCACGGGGATAATATATAAGACTCTAAATCAACTGGTCATTTGGTCTTGTGTAAGTCACAACATCTGTGGCCGTATGTTCTCTCAAAGATCTAGATCCATACTCACTTCACCTAGACTATGCTAAAATTGTAGTCACTGACATTACACTGACGCTTTGTCGAGAGCAAACAATTCTTAATACTGTAATAGCAACGAAACAGACTGCATACAGCTTTATTAGTCCAGTTTTAATACCTTTTACCTCTCAAGCGTATATGTACAACAAGCACTGCTGGATGAAGAGTGGGGAGAGGGAAGGAGGGTGAAGTGTGTTGAGAGGGAAGAGAGGGAAGAGCGACTAGAGGTAGGGGAGGAAAATTCAGGGCGATGAGAGGGAAGATGATAAAATGTTAGGAGAGGATGGGGGTATGGGGGGGGGGGGGGTGGAGAGAGATTGTTGATTGAGGGTAAAAGGAAAGAGAGCGAAGGGTTAGGAGAATGGGGAAAAAGGTGAGGAAAGGTAAGAGGATGAAGAATAAGGAAGCTGAAAGGTGGGTAGGAGAGGAGGATGAAAGGAGAGGGCGATAAAAAGTGGGGGAGGAGGATGAGAATGAAAATGAAGGAGAGGAAGGAGGATGGAGAGAGAGAGAGAGAGAGAGAGAGAGAGAGAGAGAGAGAGAGAGAGAGAGCGAGAGAGAGATGAGGATGAAAGATGAAGAGAAGAAAGGGGAAGGACGGAGAGTGAGGAGATGCAGCAGAAAAAAAGACTAAGAAGAGGGAGGAGGATGAAGTGTGAGAAGAGGGAAGAGAATGAAGAGGGAGGAGAAGGGGAGGAAAAAGGGTGAAGAGGAGGAGGAAGGGTAGAGAGAGAGGGGAGGAGGAGGATAATGATGGGTGAGGAGAGGGATGAGGCTAATTATCTATCTATCTATCTATCTATCTATCTATCTATCTATCTATCTATCTATCTGTTGTTTGTTGGGAGCTGGATCTGAGTGGTATAGAGTCTAACCTTATCAACACACTCCCTTTGAAATTAGTCCGTCTTTATGAACTTCGTCATTCCGTCGTGTCTTTGAGAAGTTATCAATGGACCACATCTCATATCTCTCATGTAATACTTAATACTTTTTAATGTCTCCCCTTGGCCCTTGAGTGTAAAGAATTCTAACATGTCTCTTAGAAATACCTTCATTCTGCGCTTTTAAATCACTGTGTAATCGTTGCTCTTTGTGCACTTGAAACACACACACACACACACACACACACACACACACACACACACACACACACACACACACACACACACACACACACACACACATAACACTCATACGCATACTCAAGCAAGCGCACACAATCCAGACAGCCCATGTCCCAGCAAAAGTGAGCTTGAGGGAGCGGAGAACTGTGACNCAAAAAAAAAAACACAGATGGAATATGTTTCTTCTACAGCTGCATTTGAAATTAATATGGGATTAATATAATATTGTAATTCCAAGGTGCAGATTTATCCATCACTAATACTAACATGATATTCATGCAGCCTGAAACATCGGTTTGATGATGAGATGTCACTGTCATTTTTCGTTTCTAGTAGTTTCCTCATAAATGCCTCACATTTATTTCATGAGACAACAGTTAATCAGGGTTTCCTGTTTGTTCTGTCTGTAAAAAATAATGTCATTGATGTTTCACAAATAGCTAAGTCAATGAGTCAATGTTTGCATTTCCAATGTTTTCGGGGGAAACGTTTTATGGTGAATTGTTTGCAACTGTTAGTTTGGGGGCACTTTTTCTCCTTTCTGTTAGCATGTCAACACAGGCTTTGATGTTAGGCCTGATTTTTTTTTTTTTAAACTGGTCTCACTTTGACTATTTTTAGAACATAGTCAGGGATATCATTGATATTTATTTTATTTCTCTGAAATTTCCATATTATTTTTTACTTTTGACTAATGTCACATATTGGTTTTTCCATCGGGATTTTTACTCTTGACTGGTGTCAACTTTTTTTTGTCTCTAAAGAAAGCATTCTGAGCTTAGTGTTTTTGTATTTTTTGGTTTTTTTTTTGGTTTGTTTTTGGTTTGTTTTTTGTGTTGTTGTTGTTGTTGTTGTTAAACAGATAAATGAAATGTTGCAGTTTGACCGGAAGGGAATGCGATAGGCGTAGGGGAGGGGGGGGGGCATTTGTTGTTAGGGCGTCAGCAAGAGAGAATTCGTTGAATCAGTCTGATACACCACACATGCCCAACGTCCTTATCATCGCACATTCAAAATACATAATCTTCTCTTTTGAAATAGTGTAAATTCATGTATAAGTTTGGCTTGTGTAGAATTCCCCGAAGAGGGCAGCCCGCTCTGGGAGACTAAAGCACTGACCTTGCCCACCGACAAACAGACCGACCAACCGACCGACCAAAATAACATCATCTCTTCACGGGAGTTAAACTAGAGAGTTAAATATACCTATATATAAACAATCTTTGGTAAAACTAAATTTTATTATCAGTTGTTTCGTGCTGTAATTATAATGTTTCGCATTATTCTTCCCAAAATTTTGGCTGTAACTTAGGTACCAACGTATGTCGCGAATTCTATAAACCAAAATAATGTTTATGTATTGACCCTTTTTCTTATTTTCTTTTGGGGCGAGAACATGAAGTTGTTGTTTTAAGTGTGTGTGTGTGTGTGTGTGTGTGTGTGTGTGTGTGTGTGTGTGTGTGTGTGTTACACTTACATTTCTTTTAAAAGTTTGGTTTTTTTTTTGTGTGTGTGTTGTTGTTGTTGTTGTTGTTGTTAAACAGATAAATGAAATGTTGTAGTTTGACCGGACATTATCTTCTGTTTTGACTGAATGTAAATTCAATTGTTTATTTTAGACTTGTTTAGAATTGTCCAAACAGGACAGCCCTCTTTAGGGAACTAAAGCATCGATCTTGACCACAGACTGAAACATCGACCTACTGTGGTAAAATCATCTTGGCAGTCGTGACGAACATTTTTATTTTTATACTTAAACAAAGTTTATTATCAGTGTTAGAATGTTTCGCGTTATCTTTTCCAAACTGTTTGCTGTAACGTGGCTAGTTGAGAATAGCGCCAGTGCTATAAATCAACGTATGTTCATGCACTGCTCCCTCTTCCCCACCCCGACCCGTTTTTGCCTATGAACAATAAGTGTTCAAATGTTAACTAGCCATGTGTGCATGCACACTGCCTTTAATTAAAAAAAAAAAAATGAGGACGTGACACTGTGCATGTGTTTGATTTGCGATCAAGCGATAACGGACAAGAATACCAGACCTTAGTCCTTATGAGGTATTGGATTCAGTGAATCTGAAATGCACGACTCCTTGCCTTGGTTTATTGAGAGGAGTAAGGCTCCTTAGGTCCGTACGAGCTGTGGTATTTCATGGTCCTTGAGAGCTGTCAGGTTCCATGGTCTTTTAAAGCTGTATAGGCCTATGGTCTCTGAGAAGCATGGAGCTCCATGGTCTTTGTGAGGTATGGGGTTATATAGTCTTAGAGAGCTGAGAGTCGCCGTGGGTCGTTCAGAGGTGTAGGATTCCTTGGATACATTAGAGACATGGATTCGCTGGCTCTCACTCACTCACTCACTCACTCACTCACTCACTCACTCACTCACTCACTCACTCACGAACCCACCCACCCAAGCAAGCACGCACGCACGCACGCAAGTACGCAAGCACGCACTCACTCACCCACCCACCCACTCACTCTTTTTCCTTCCCTTACTCACTTTAGTAATAAGAAAGCGATTCCCAGAAGATGTTGGTGCCTATGACGACCAGTATGAACACAGTAACACACGGTAAAGTAAGTGCCTCTAATCGTGTGTCAGTTATTAATATAACTGTCTCAATAACAAGTGTAATAGACGTTATTTTTTTTGTCCCCATGATCAAATGTTATTATATCAAGAAGAGAAACACAATCTCTCTCTCTCTCTCTCTCTCTCTGTCTCCCTCCCCCC
>JAWQUT010000778.1:53084-64127 GCA_033807755.1 Ellobium chinense
TGTCTGTCTGTCTCTCTTCGAACCATCAGTCGGTTGATTAGAGAGACAGTGCTAATTAGACATGTTACATGTCAATGTGCTGCTATATAGGGAAAAGCGGTATAGCACAACCCACAACCACTGAGTCACAGTATATTGACAGCGGATTAACCTGTCTCGGCACTGTTCATTAATGTTGTTAGCTGACTGGAAATTTACCGATTTTAAACTCTTAGGTATGACCCGGCAAAGGTTTTGAACCTACGACCTCCCGATCGAGAAGCGCATGCCCTACCTTACTGCCAACGGGTCCGATGGGTGAAAGTGCAACACAACAAACAAAGCCGCCCCCCCCCCCCCCCCCCNCCCCTCCACACACACACATTTATGGACCGAGAAATAAGTTCAAACTTTTTTCTTCTTCGTAATATATGCTGTGTTTCCATTCCTCAACCATGCGAGAACGTCCCATCACTGAACCTGACCAGGATTTCTTTTCGACGAAGCGGCTTAACCCACCGCGATGTGTCCTAACTGCCCATGTCCGATGAGCTTGTTTNACACACACACATTTATGGACCGAGAAATAAGTTCAAACATTTTTCTTCTTCGTAATATATGCTGTGTTTCCATTACCCAACCATGCGAGAACGTCCCATCATTAAACCTGACCAGGATTTCTTTTCGACGAACGGCTTAACCCACCGCGATGTGTCCTAACTGCCCATGTCCGATGAGCTTGTTTCACGACGAACTGGCTTGTCGGGGGGTGACCTTAAACAAACAATATTTGTGAAAAACTGAAGACATATTCCTAATTAAACTTTGCATCATTCAAAAGATAAGAAAATAAGCTTTATTTTCATGTATGTTTCTTGACCATTGCATTGCGCTGTTTAAAGTTATGGCGAGTTGAAGCCAACGCACGATCGATAAAAACTTTACAGCGCTCTAGCTCGAAAGTAGGGTTTCGGAGTTAAGCCGGTTCGTCATGAAAGCGACGATATATTTACCTACTTCCATACCGAATATTGGCACTTTCTGACCAAAAATGTGTAAATGGTGAAGTTTATTGCTAATCCTGTAAAATTTGAAAAAGTGAGTTGCCGGAGTGTTGAATCACAGCGACGTTGTGAAACTCAGGGCGGTCAAGACAGGTCTGAGGCATTTGTTATATTCTTTATTTTGAAACTTCGAAAACATTTCAATGCCATTGAAAGCTGAAAGAAGACCATTATATTCTATAGTATATTGAACCCGGGAGAACATGATCCCGTGGTTTTGTGACAAGACGGTGCACCATACTTAGCCAAAAAGTCTATACGAAGGGAGGGCATTCGCACCAAATGTTTCAAGTCAAAGCGCGTTATCAGTCTTCCGTTAAGGCCTCACACACGTTAGCATTAGTTGCTTAGATTTAAACTCGAAGTATTAATTCAAAGCAATGTAACCGGGATATTAGTCATTACAGTCGATCTGGAACGATCTTTCAGGGAAGTTTACCTCCTCATCAGTAGACCGAGGTCCAGCGTCGACTTCCATATTTTTTGTTTATGAAATCCGCGCCGCGGGGATCTATTTTGGGTTGTGTCCCCTTGATAGCACCGCTGCTTCCGTAAGTATGGAAACATTTGCAGGCCATTTTATTTGAAAATAAATTGGTCATCTAAATGGTCAATTTTGACCTCTTTCCACCCTTCCGATTTTGGTAAACTTTTGTGTTATAGGTCACACAATATTGTTCTTCAGTCCTAAGAAAAAAAAAATCGTAGAATCCTCCAGTTTGTGGGTCCAAACGTATGTGTCCCGGACTATGATTACCTCCCTGGGATTGGGAAAGCATTGCTTAAGGTTTGTGATACCTATTAGAGGGGCAAATCACCCAGTGTGTTCAACCGAATTAATCCGCTAATATAATATAAAATCACCCTTTTTGGAGGCCCTGCCAGCCAGTGTCAGAGTGTAGAAATGTTTAAAATGACCTGTGATCTAAATAAAGCATTAAACTGTAAAGTTCCAGGTACAATTTGAGCCTTCTAGGTAAACAAATAAAGTGTGTAGGCCTGTGTATTTGCACGCGGTCAAAACCAGCCAAATGAAAAATTGGGGACCAAATCAGAATTCGAGGTGATTTTTTTCGAAAGACATGTGTGAAACATTTTTGGCGTTGACCCATTTTTTCTTCCCGGTATAAGATCGGGCAAAAGAAGTACTAGATACGGGACTTATAAGTCGCAGTATTATTATTATCATCGTCCATCACTGTCCATTTACAATTCTGCCTCTGTATATATGTGTGTGTGTGTTTGTGTGTGTGTGTGTGTGTGTGTGTGTGTGTGTTGTTTGTGTGTGTGTGTTTGTGTGCGTGCGTGTATCTGTGTGTATTTGTGTGTGTGTGTGTGTGTGTGTGTGTGTGTGTGTGTGTGTGTGTGTGTTGTGTGTGTGTGTGTGTGTGTGTGTGTGTGTGTGTGTGTGTGTTTCCATGCCAGATATATCTGTTTTTCTTAGTGTTTCATATCCTATCTCTTTCTTTCTATCTCTTTTTGGGTGTCACTCTATTCCCTCTATTTGTCTCTTTGTCTGTCTGTCACTCTCTCGCTCTCTCTCTCTCTCTCTCTCTCTCTCTATCTCTCTATCTCTCTCTCTCTCTCTCTCTCTCTCTCTTCTTCCTATCACTCCCTTGAAGGCAATTTAAAATGATTTATAGCCAAGACAAGTGTAGGCATTATTCCAATAGAAAAAAAAAATATTTGAAAAACGTTTCTTCTTCTTCTTCTTCTTCTTCTTCTTCTTCTTCCTCTTCTTCCCCTCTCGTTCAATATTAAATCGATTAATCTGTAGATAACACCAACAACAACAACAACAACAAAACAACAATAACAACAACAATAAGAACGCAACCATGAATGTCCCATTGAAAATAAATTTAATAATCAAATCCAGTAAACAGGTGAGCTCAAGCTGACTGAATGTTTTCAAAAAGACAGAATATTTTCCCTTATGACATAGCGAAATGCGTGGCAAACATACAAGTAGGTCTGGTGTTTTGTCTTAAAAGGCAAACATATCCTGTTGTACAAACACACACACAAAAAAAAAATCTTCAAAGGTTTTGGCATAGTTTAATCACGGGACAGAGGAAGCAATGTAACCACCCCTCCCCCACCGCCCATTGTTACTAATTCATGATATTTGCTACTCAAGAGCCCTCCACTAAATTATTATAATATCTTCAGTAATATTAACAGTCAACGGCAGGAGAATATAGCTCCAAAATGACAGAGAAATTCCAGAAGAAGCGTATTTCCTTTGTTCGTCAATGCTGCTCTAAACCTTAACCCTCGTGGTGCCGTGGTAGAATCAGGAGAGTAGTGAGGGTAATTATGTTTTGGTAGTCTAGCACTTCTATCCTATCGTTGCTTGTTTGTCTTTTGCTAGGAGTGCTGAAGAAAAGGGCAAGATTAAGACAAAAGAAGTAATTTAAACTTATAATTTAAAAACAAATGGCTTTGACTCAAAAAAGACTAAACTACAATATTAACATCTCGTCGCCGACAGAAAAAAAAAAACAAAAACCAGAAGTCGTGCAAGAAGATCGNTTAAGTTTTCCTCTTTGGATGCATTGCCCTGTGGCTATGAGAGCACTTAATCTGTCAGAGGGTGTACAGGCTCTCAGATTATCGTCAAAGAAAAATATCTCCTGTTGACAAAAATCGCACCGTCAATGCTTGTAAATTGCTCCTAGGACATTTTAGAAAACATAAACTGTATTAGACAAATATTATGATATGTTGGTAATCTCAGATTTATGGGTTACATTGACTTTACGCCTCTGGATAGAATATATTCTACTCTCAGTTTTTACTAATACCGTATCGAATAATATATACGCATCTAGGTGCAGAATATTGGGCGCGACAGTTAATTTTTGCACCCCAATGGTAGCGGTTCAGCCGGCAGACAACAGGTGCAACAGTCATTACCTGAACCAATTGTCGGCCACGCATTTTATCACAGCATATCGAGGGTTAAACATTGATTACACAATAGCTGTGTGATTCGGTTAGCAGTTGAATTAGTTGATCCACGCTGTTTTTAATGTCAGAAACGATTAAAGACTGTATTAGCATGCAACATTTATATTTAGATTTTACTACTACAGCAGTCAAATAGACGGTGGTCTGTATAACAAATAATAACAATAATAATGGTTACAACAGTGAGGATGATGCTAATAATAATAATATAACAACAATAATAACAACAATAACAGTAATGAAAATAATAATAAATTTAGCACCAAATCCTTACTCTTTGGGCCCTAGAGCTGCGCATTTATATTTAGATTCACTACAACAGCTGGTCTGCATGACAAATAATAATGATGAAAATAATAAGTATGATAAATAATAATAATAGTGCTAATAATAACAATAGAGCAGTTCATTTATATGGCACCAAATCCTCCTTCTGTGGACCTTTTACGCGTTACAAAATCCATTCATGCTCTCTGTCTCATTTAACCCCTTAACTGCCATATGCCCGAGTGACACTCGGGCTGTACACGACATGCTATTCGCCAAGGGCCCGAGTCAGACTCGGGCTTATGATGCGGTCATCTTTCCTCGATCGATCGAGGGGAAATCACTCAAATAATGCTTCTAATTATAATAGCGTACTGTCCCTTGATTGTCTAAGCGTCCCTTCCGTTTGAATGTTGACGAAACGTGTTCAACAGTGCTTTTTTTGACACACGGTTTTCCCGACATTACAGAGTGCTCTTGTGCTAAAATTCTGTCATGGCTAGGAGGCCATATCTGAGCACAAGTCAAGTGCTAGATGAGGTTATAAATGACCCTGACAGTGATGATAATGACCTGTTTGACGGTGAGGAAGACTCTGATGATAGTAGGGATGAGGAGTTTTTCCCAACTATAAATCATGGCAGACCTGGTGTGAGTAGATCTAATAGATCTAGGAGAACTTCGTCCAGAGAAGGAAGTGAAAATTATGATGGCAGTTCTGGTTCAAGCTTTGAACCAGGTCCTTCAACAAGATATAGATCTAGATCTAGGTCTCATTCAAGCAGTTCTAGTGAAGGAAATGACAGTGATTATGATGCTCCACCACCAGCACCAGTCAGAGGCCGGGGTGCAGGTAGAAATAGAGGTGTAAGAGGTGGGCGTGGCAGGGGGCGGGGCAGGCATCAGCGTGTTCCTCTCATCAATACTTGGACTCCAGCAGGTCCCCAGCCACCAAATGATTTGCCCTTTACAGGGACCACTGGTATCCAAGTCGACACGACAAACTATGAACCTATAAACTATTTTGAATATTTTTTCAATGATGACCTACTGAATCATTTGGTATTTCAAACAAACTTATATGCTACGCAATTCAAGGAAGAGCATACAATACTAAAAGAGCATTCGCGGGTGCATGGCTGGGTTGACACTGATGTGATTGAAATGAAAAAGTTTCTGGCACTAATCTTGCACATGGGGTTAGTGAAAATGCCCTCTGTGGAACACTATTGGAACACAAAATTGCTCTACAAGCATCCCCTTTTTGGGCTCGTCATGACACGCAATCGCTTTCAGCTATTGCTAAAATTTTTGCATTTTCACGACAACTCTCAACAGCCGAGGCGTGATGATCCCAGATATGACAGACTTTACAAAATCAGACCTATCATTGATCATTTGCATGAAAAATTTCAAGAATTTTATGTGCCACGAAGAGATGTCTGCGTAGATGAGAGCTTGTTGCTTTGGAAAGGAAGACTCCTATTTCGTCAGTACATTCCACTCAAGCATGCCAGATTTGGCATCAAGCTGTACCTCTGCTGTGAGTCTGATGGTGATAATAGGGGCAGTGGAGGTTGCTGTTTTAGATTCAAAGTTTATTCTGGAAAGGAGGACCCCGTATCTGAAATCCGTGACGTCATTCCAGCAGACTCAGACCATCTTTCAACGAGTGAGCAAATGGTCGTGTTTCTCATTCTGCCACTACTGGACAAGGGACATAGGGTATATATGGACAACTGGTATTCTAGCCTACGCCTGTACATGTACCTTCTTCAGCACCAGACGCTTGCTTGTGGCACAGTACGGGTCGACCGTGGCATCCCACCTGAACTTCGACAGGCCACACCTCTCACAGGTTCATCATCCATTGCAAAAGTGGTTCATTTCTTGCCAACTGTCCATGGCCATAGGGAACTGAATGTTCCAAACCGGACAAGAAATGGCACAATACAAAAACCTGCTGTTGCCATTGAATATAACTGTAACATGGGAGGAGTCGATAAGCAGGATCAACTCATTGTTCCATACAGCTGTGCAAGGAAAAGCATGAAATGGACAAAAAAACTATTTTTTTCACTGCATGCAAATGGCTCTCTGCAATGCTTTTATTTGTGCCCAGAAGGATGCTTTTGGAAAGTCCTTCCTTGACTTCACAGAAACTGTCATCATGTCATGGTTGTCACAAGGTGATAAGCGTTATTTCTTAGACAAATCTGATGATGATGTTAGGACCCAGGAAAGGCATTTTTGTGATTTTATTCCACCAACGGACAAGAAGGAAAGACCAACCAGAGTATGCGTTGTCTGCAGTAAAAATGGAATAAAAAGGAGAGAGACAAGATACTATTGCCCTGACTGTCCCTCGAAACCCGCCTTATGCCATCCACACTGCTACAAGGCTTACCACACCAAATTTATCTACTGGAAGTGAAATGGACAGGTTGGTGATTGTTCTATGTTGATGACAGATGTTGGTTGTCAGTTTGGAATGAGTTTTGCCTTGGATTTTTTTGTTTTCATGTGAAACTAATATTACTAATATGATAGTTCATGCCAATTTTTATGAAATATTATATTATCCTTAGAATTTTTAAAGCAAAATGTCTCTCTTTATTATTTTTCCTTGACATTGCATGAAACTATATCTTATGAACTAACTGTGTACAAAATTTGATGACAATTGGCCCATAAATAACAAAGTTATAGGCATTCTTATGCTGATAGTACATTTTCACCAAAATTCCCCCGGCATATTGGTGTACAGCACAGCTGGCAGCAATTCACGACCAGGATGACATAAAGTGTTCACCAGTATTTAGATGGTATACCTTTTGGAAAATTGAGTCGTATTAAACTCCATTAGTTTGATAACATCTAGAATAATTAATACATGCCTGTCAAACTTTGCAACAACAAACTGAATTATATGATATATCAATACGGTAAATACGGCATATCTAAATGAAGCAATAATTCTTTGTAACTGGTAACAAACATTTGAAAAGGACATAATGAGCGCAGTCTGAGATGTGTGTGTTTGACGCTCGGGCTGGGTAGTTCACGTTATAGTGTCCTCGACAAGAAATCTCCACTCGATTTAAATAATGTGAATGAATACCTGACTTTTGAGCTGGTGTGAGGAAGTTACTGCACCGTGGACGATCACAAGTGACTTTGCTACGAGTTTCTTTGTAACATTACGTAGATACTTGTATGATTTGTATTGCTTTGTGTTTGTATTAGGAATGAGATGTATAATAATGTATGACATTATAAACCTATTTCCCTAACGGTATAAATAAAAGTTTTACCTATTATTATTATTAATTATCTAAGTTGTTGATGACATCCAGATTATGAACTTTCATACACTAACCTCTTTCGACCATTACCCATTTAACAATGTACTTGTAAAACCCAGATGGCTGTTGTTGTTCATGTATAGTTTACTAAAAATCCAGAGAGCTGCACACCAGTGCATATAAGCAGATGTGAAAGGAAATGATGGGCAATAAAACTTTCAGATAGTGCAAAATCCTATGGATGTCTGAAGTAATATAGATTCCAGTATATATATGAAAGTCATTTCTCGTGCACTAAAACCATTGATGATACATTAAGAGTAAAGAGGTATTAAAACGTCATTGCAAGTTTTTGAAAGACGACGCATTCTTAATCAAACAAAAATTAATATGTAAACTAAAAAGACTATCAGACACCGAAGTTAAAGTAATGACTTAAGCGGACAGTGAGGAATGCATAAAAAGGGTTCAGTCTAAAAGAAGGACCATATTCTTCTTAAGCATAGTGAGAAATAAATAGAAATGTTCAATGACTTAGTCCGTTGTTGCCAAAAGTGGCATGACTTTCACTCTAGAACTCTAACACCTCATAATATATTGGAATGATCGGTCTCCTGGATTTCGAGTTTACAAAGTCAAAGACAGGCTTCTGTTCATTCTATTTCAAGAAATCATGAACGCAGCACTGACTCCAGCTGTGGCTGTATGCATAATCCAAGGGTTAATTAACGCACTGCGTCAACCACAGTGAACATTACTAATGATTTGGAAGTCTTCCTTGGCTTATACTGCGTTAATTAACGTAAGGATTATGCATATGGTCACTGGACAGGTTGAGCATTTTGGAGTCTCAAGTCTGGGAGTCGCCGAAGTTGGAATAGACGTTGGCTGTCTCGGTGTTGCGCTTCAAGGCTTGGTAGAGACATTGGTACTGATCCTGAGGACGATTATCACGTGAATTGATAAACATGGATGGCAGAATGAATAAGTGAAGGAATGAATAAACGCATGCATGACTGAATGAATTGATTAATTAAAAATTAATGGATGGATGAATGAATGGTAGGGTCAAGAGTCTTCCAGTTTAGTGTCCATATTGCCTAACTAAATTTGGAGTCGAACAGTCATAGCCTAGCAATCGAGACTAATTTAGTGGAAGTGTGCTATGGTGGGGTTCATGTTAAGCAAAGGTTGTGTTAACAATCTTCCACTGTAGTTACTAGTGTTGGTATAACTCGGGGTCTGACAGATTCTATAACAGTTGAGATTTTTGTGTGGGTGTATGTTAAGCAGGAAACTGAGTAAAGTATAGATTGTATCAACAGTAGTCCACTACCGTTGCCCTTGTTGGTATACTCTGGGGCCGAATAGTCTTCTTAGCAACTGAGACTTTTAAATGGGTACTTGCTATGCAGGGGATTGCGTTAAGCAGAGGTGGTGTTTATAGTGTTCCACTATAGTTTCCAGTGTTGATATAACTTTTCTGAAAACCTTCATAGCATTATTGAGACTTGTAAATGGGTGTGTTAAGCAAGGGACTGTATTAAGCAGAGGTTGAGTTAACAGTATTCCACTGTAGTTACCAGTTGGGTATAACCTGGTGTCTGCACTTGCGATGGCACATGCTATGCAATTGCTTACGTTAAACAGAGTCTGTGTTAACAGTGTTCCACTGTAGTTACTAGTGTTGGTATAACATTGGGGTCTGTCAGCCTTTCTAACAGCTGATATTTGTAAAGGAATGCTTGCTATGCAGGGGATTGTGTTAAAGTCTTCCAATGTTGCTACTAGTGTTGGTATAACTTAGAGTTGAGAGCTTTCATGCCATCTGATACTTTCAAATGGGTGCGGTTACGCAGGGGATTGTGTTAAGCAGACGTTGTTTTCAGTGTTTCACTGTAATTATTAGTATTGGTATAACTTGGATTGTGACAGTCTTTTTAGCTGTCGATACTTTTGAATAGGTGTTTTAAGCAGCGAACTGTGTCAAACCGAGGATTGTGCTAAACAGAGTTTGTGTTAACAGTGCTCCACTGTAGTTACCAGTGTTGGTATAACTTGAGGTCTGACCGCCTTCATGGCACCAACAACAAGAGGGACGGTCAGCCGACGATCGTTGTCTATTCGGTCCAACAAGAGAGATAAAACACAGATCAGTCCACTGCAGTCAGCTCCGTTTCTGGGGACAAATTCAACTTGTTTAGCTATTATGTCTATATCGTTACAATTAATTGGGGAATATGGGAGGCAGCGTGGTCGTGTGGTTTGTGAGTATTACTCAGAAACTGAAGACGCTCAAGTCTAAGGTTTATGTGCGTGACTCGCGAGCTGGGCGGTTTACGCTGTAGTGTCCTTGGGAAAGACACTTCGCTTCCATTTCCTCACTCAACTCAGGTGTAAATGAGTTCCTGGCTTTAGAGCTGAAGGGATTAGGGCGCTGCACCGCTGGTGATCAGCAATGGATTTTATGTATTTCATATGTGCTATTAAGTATTTGCATATACAATGTGTATTGTTATATATGTGTTTCAGATTTGTTTTTGTTGCTTTTGCTGAAATCAAACGCAAACTAATGCATATACACACATGCATTTATTTTATAGACAGACTGTTAGTAATTGAAAATAAATCGGAGGTTTGTTGTTAGACAGAAAACTGTTCTCTAATCGCAATTTTCTCAGAATGTTTTCCCACTTCTTGATGTGATCCCCTGCCACTTAAGACAACTATATCTCGGGTCACAATGATACTATTTTTTTTGTTTTTTGTTTGCCCTATGAATCAACACAGGGGTTTCATGTCATGCCTATAAATTGACCCAGCTAAGCGTGGCCGAATGGTTTTGGCATCGAACTCGAGATCTAAAGATCGTGGGTTTGTTTTCCGACCACATGTCATGTCACTGTCATGGCAAAGCATCTGATTCACATTTCCCTCAGTCCACCAGCTCATAAAATGGGTACCTGGTTATAGGCAGCGAAAGACATTGTTAGTGATCAGCGCCTATAAATGGCAGCGACACTTAATGGTCCCGTTGAAGCTGAGGAAGTCCTAAAGTGATCAGGCCTGCTGAGGTAATAATAGTGTAAAGCCGTGTGAGCGGGCAGGAGCCTGGATACGAGGCTTTTAAAACGTATTATTATTATTAAGCATCACTCTAACTGACTGCATGGCACCGTATTATATTGTAATGTATATGATTAGCCTCGAGCATACCTGCACATGTAAACTATCCGTCCTTCACCGACCGGTCGCAACGACCTGATCTGCCTGATCAAGGTCAGAAGGGTATTTGGGTCAAGGTCATTGCTGGTGCATTTCAGGTGAATTACCCGCTGTTCTCCTTCCAGCTGATTAAGAAATACCAAGAACAACAAGTTAACCGTTGGATATAATGTGAAATTCTAACAAAGCAATGCTGTCAAGAGGTCGAACATGAATGCCTTTTTTTTTTT
>JAWQUT010000778.1:71227-81788 GCA_033807755.1 Ellobium chinense
TATATATATATATATATATATATATCAATCAATCTATCTTCCTTCCTTCCTGTCTCCTCGTGTTTCTGACTCACTCATTATCTCTGTGTCTCCCTTACTATCTCTCTCACTCCCTTTCTCTGTTCTGCGCTCTCTTCCTATCTTCTCTCTCTCTCTCTCTCTCTCTCTCTCTCTCTCTCTCTCTCTCTCTTTCTTTCTAGCTCTTTCTCTCTCCCTCTCTCTCACACCCAATCTGCAGCAAGTTCGACCACTCCCGAGAAATGATACTGGTAGCCGTAACCGACCAATATTGGAGCTCATTTGCTGGGCTGGGCGTGTTCCAACGCTCGTGGACCAAACTGTCTAGGTTGAAGTTAAAGCAGTTGTCCTGAAGCGCGCCAGCATTGGAAGAGTAGCCGTGTATGACCTCATTCATTTAAGATAATCTTTTCTACAACGTAACCAAAAACAGACACATTAGTTACGCAGTCACTACTACCAAGAAGAAAACTTACAGATGTTTGAACCATGAAGATCCGATCCTTTCTGAGTTTCTGAACTGTCGTTAAGAAATCAATGTGACCTGTGTCTTCAGCCTCTCTCATCACATTCCTCAAGGCGATAAATGTTCCAGTGCAACCCACACCAGTACTGAGAAAGCAAAATGAAGTAAGTCAATAACAATAACAATAACAATAACTTTATGAAGCTCAGGTAGCCTATACTTGGCCCGAATGAGCACACTTTCATAAACAGAACATATGGCCTATATAGACCACGTCAGTGAGTTTTGCTAACAAAGTGGTTAATAAGCAGGCATATAAAAACAAAACAAAACAAATAATTTTGCTTTCCTTTCAGACAACAAACTATACTACCACCAATTTATCCGCTTTATATTTGCAGCATCAGATAACTTTAGTGCCTCTGCATGACATTTGCTGCTTTAGAGAGGTAAGATAAACATGTGTCCTACTTCCTATGCAGTGAATGATTCCTATTGCACACTGTTGCAAGACAGATAAAACGTAAACTTCTAATTCAAGCAAAATAAATATCCGTAAAAGTTTACGGTGATTATGCGAAATTAGCACTTGAAATACATGACATAGCGAACAGATTATGAGTTTATTACGTCTTACCTGCAGTGGACAACAATTGGTCTACTGCTAGGATAAGATGCCACTCGATGTTCAAAGTCTACCAGACCCCACGGACATGTGGGTACATTTTTGTCCGGCCACGATGTGAAATGAAACTGGGTCAGCTCTTGCACAGGCATGCCTGCCTGTTGGCAAATATTACATTACTGGATGCTTAATTGTTTACTTGTTGTTGTTGTTGTTGTTGTTGTTGTTGTTGTTGTTGTTGTTGTTGTTGTTGTTGTCAAAATGTCATCTGGGTAAAAACAATGCGTAAATAAAAAAACAACAACACACACCTCAAAATTTGTGACAGCAGAAAAAGCCATAGAAAAGCTAAAGAACAGAGTCAACAAATCTCCAAATTATTATCTGTTATTATCTGTAGCTGTGAATTTTGTGTATTTAGACAGGAATGGATCACGCTTAAAAGAAAAAAGAAAAAAACACGACTAAAGGAAGCAACAATGGTTTGCAACGATTGTTAAGCACCACTTGATCGGCTAAGACAAACATTTGATATAATATCATGTGCAGTAATTACCTACCATTCTCAGCTGCAGGCTTCTGATGGTGTAGTCAGCAAACACTTGTGTAGTTGTGAGCTCCACGGTGATGTCTCCAACTTCCATCACATCATCTTCAGGCCAATACCTTTCACACTTTTGCTGAGAATTTTAAGACAAAAGCGATAACAATAATTTATTAAGCTCAAGGACAATGAAGTAGGCATACATAATAAAGAAGGATCAATACAGATCTGTGCAGGCGGGCATGAACTATAATAAGATAACTTTGTCAGGAGATTTATTAATCGAGGGCACTTCCTGAAGCTAGTTATATTCTTATTTCATTAATAATTTTCACTAATTTCCGAGATTTTGTAGAAAATCCTTGAAAATAGCTACATTCGGTTGTGCGCAATATTTCTTAAATGATAATTTCGTCCGTTCTTTCTTAAAATAAGATAAATAAGGGCAGCAGAGCAAATAACGAAATGTCAATGTGACATAATGAAATTCATCTCCAATATCTTTGTGACGTATATCACAATATCTGTAAGAGTATTTCAAGCTATTTTGTGTCGTCCAACTTCTATAGGTAATTTATGTTTAGCTGTCCCTTAATTTATCTTAATAAAATTGTTTGGTGAGTCCAATGAATATCAATACGATTCCAACACTGCAGTCTTCATAGTCTGTTTTGGTGTATTTGTTACCAATGGCATTGTTTCGTTGAAGCGTAACCCTTTGAACTGACCGTTACGTTAACATTAACCACTTCTCACCTCACATTAGTGCTTTAAAAAAAAAAATAACCCCCATACCATGTTTCCTATTGAAAAAGAGCTCAAAGAACAATTGTTGGTACTTCTTAATGTATTAAGCGGCAACTCATTGTCATCATCGCAATACAAATTAGCACCGAAAAATCAAATTGCAACAGCAATATGGCTAGTCGTTGTATTTTTAACTCTTATTTTGTCACTGTAAATCTCCACGCTCAGTCAATATGATCACAAAAATTCCCTGCAGCACTACACTACACTACACAAACCACATTTATTCACATCATGCCGTCAAATTCACATTCATCAGCATGATTAACCAACATATAGTACAAAACAGGAATGGATGACTTAAATTTTCTCTCACAATTGGTCTTCTTTAACACTTCTCTCTTAACCCACTCTGTGTGAGCACCTACTGCGTCCCCTCACTCTCATTTTCATTATAACCAAGTCAGTTTAATTCCGTGCTATCACTACTGTCATAACTGCAACTCACCTTTCCTTCTTCGATAAGCTTAGTAAGCATGACCACCCTGTCCACCTTTTGTTCCCACAACATACGCACAAAATCTTCCAAGATAATCTTGGTAGGACCTGGATAAATGGAAAATCAAGTGCAACAGATGTTTTGGCTACGTGTAGATGTCACAAAGAAGCCGAAAAAAACAACAAGTTTAGTCTACTAAACTACGGACTGACTAAATTGTATGAATAACAATACGAATTTACCTCATTGAATGCTTGAAAAATCTATGTATATCACCTATGTAACCTTCTTGTATATTTTATGTTAATTTAAGCATTTATTTTCCATCTCCATATGTTGTAAGAGAACACACTGGAAATAACTTATTCTGCTGCCCTGCACTGTAAACATTTGAAAAGCTAACAGAACATTCGTAAGGCCAGGAAGAGATGGGTAAAAGAGAAAGCAGATCTTAAAATTAAATTAACATGCCAATACGACGGGCATTTCGACAGATGTGCCTTCCACAGCAACAACGATAAATGTTTAGACCAAACAAACAAATAAACAAACAATCAAACAAACAAAATGGAATGGTTAAAAGTGAGTAAAAGGAAACAAAGGACTGAAAAAAAATGGATAACAAGTACAACTACATCGTAAAATTTGCAGGAACACAGCAACAGATTGCTTAACACTTGCCAATCTCATGTCACTAAGGTTTATGAGAATATTCAGAACATTTTTTTTCTAAGGATGAAACATTATGAACGTGGTTTCCTATTCTTCACATCAGAAAGAGAATAAACGATTGGCCCAAGGCCTCGCTGAATAAATGCTACTTAAAATGAATGTTGCTATGTACGAGTATGTGTGATGAAGTTCAATATACTGTACCTTGGAATGCTATGAACATTTCATCTCCCTTATAGCCCTGTAAGAAAAATCGAAACAGTACACCAAGGCGGTAACTTTTAACATTACCAGACACAAAATGTCGCGTCACTGTGCTACACTGGCTTAAATCAGATGTGGGCAATTTCTAAAGTATGGAAACCAAGCATTTATACGATCAGGGCCCATGCTGACATGTCTAAGAAATGGGCCAACATTTTCCTTCAAAACTGCAGTTCCAAAGATGCACAATGACTCTTTTCTCTTTTATGTCTTGCCTTAAGATTATATCCCTCGCAATCTCTTACAATGGGTATTTTTTTCGGAGCACCGTGCTTTTTAAAGTTATCTTGTTTGAATGGAAACATTTTGTAAGCGTGGTAAAAATGGATTGAATCATCTCTTGTCTGCGAAACACATGACCCTGCTTTTGAATTTCAAGAGGGCTTCCATGAATACTTGGCAAGTCATGAGCAACACAGGTGAATAACAACACAAAACCAAAAAATAAGGAAAAAAAAACAAAACACCTGTGATCTTATCTTCAGTTCACATATACTATAACTATACTTAAGGCTGTCTCTTATACACATCTAATCAAATCAAGNGTTCAAAATACCGAAATTGGGTTATTGCTATTTTTAGATACTTTGACATCTTGTGAATCGAGAGTATTGATGGTCGCATGTGAAAGAATCCATTTTACCTCTCAAAAATGCATTTCATTAGGGTCACCCCNCCCCTCCCCCCAAGTTTTTTTTTGTCTGATTATATGAATTTATGCTGAAAATGTCTGCTTTTGATCGCATATTTTGTCTATACGCAATAAAATTAGACCTATCTTGTTGCATTCGGTTGGAAAGAAAATGTTCTCCTCTACAAGGTCAGCCTCTCATCGGCTGGCCAATGAAACTGTCGGAACGACATCTCCCGAAAGCGAGGCATAAATTATGTCTGGCCTTATTTACATCGCTAAAAATAGCTAGGTCACGGCCTAGTTTTCAATCGGAACAAGTCATGCTGATGTTTCATTCGCTCGTTTGTTCCTGGCAAGCGTGACCTAGTTATCTGACTGGATTTCTTCGGTTGGGTGGCCTCATTTCTGTTTGTATGTAAATAGCAGCATGCAGGTTAGCACGTGAATACCTGACAGGAAGGAGGTGGCCAAGACATTAGCAGCCTAATTTTTCTTTGTGATCCTGAATTGTTGTGATTATCATAATGCCGATAGGAAAAGAAGGCTGAGGAAGGTGGCCCAGCCTATCAGCCGGGCATGTATTGATGCAAGTACAGTTTTTCAGACGTATTTTGTGTGTGAAATTTTCAAACGCATTTTTCTTAAAACTATACTTTTCAACGCATAATTTGAAACTCCATCATAATTTACGAACCATTCTTTGCGAAATTTGGTATATATGCAATTTATAGGTGTACAAAGAAAGTAACAGAGAGACATTTGGACTTTTTTAATTTTTATTTTTTTATTTTTCAGGAAATATGTTGGAGAGGCCAAATAATTGGGGGGAAATTGATATTCTGATACATACCAATTTTGAAAATTCATAAAATAAATTGTTGTCACTTTATCAAAAATAACTCTCTGTTACTTTGTAGACATTGTGTAGAAACATGCATGTGTAGAATTTCAGTTGGATTGCATTCCATCTGGAGGAGGAGTATTCTTTTGAAGTTGACCGTTTTCTAAGTCCCAAATTCAAGATGGCGGCCGTTTCCATAGCAACCATAATAAATTGTAAAAAACAACAACAACAAAAAAAAAAGACTGTTTTCCACTAATTTCAACCTGCTGAGTCCAAAAATCAAGGTTAAAATCACGTGGCACCAAGCATTTAGAAAAAGGCCCCTCCCCTTCCCCCCAATGACACAAACACAGACGACATTCACCTGCTATTGATGACTCAAAAATGTTCGTGAAGAAGCGTTAATAATGCCCGGAACAGTAACTGAGCTGAATAATTTTGTCCTTTTCTGTCTGTGTATGCTGATATAACTATTAGTTATTTGGTGCGCCAAAACCGGTTTGCCATGCCTCTTGCTTTTATTTTTTTTTCTTTTTAACGCAGAATGTTTGGACTAAAATTTTGTGTTCTGCCTCGTATTGGCCAGAGACCAGAACATTCGATAGTGAAAATGACAGTCTCAGCAGACCAAAGGACAGTGTACGAAAGCCACATCCGCTCAGCCGGAAAGCAAAATTAATGCGCGTGCCTAACACGTCGGTGATTTTTGTGTTGTTTTGTTTTATTTTCTTTTCATATATAAATTTACCTCAACGTAGTTGGCATTGATGTAATCTCCATGTTTCTTTCTGTTGATTTCCAGGTGTACTCTTGAATGGTCATCTGGGAATAAAAGTGTCGTGGTGGGAAGAAGGAGGTTGGGATGGGGGGAGGAGGAGAGAGAAGAATGAATTTATTGTGGGAAAAAACAAAAACTTGTTCAACAAATCTAACAAAACAAGTATGCAATGCCCTCTTACTTCTCACCACATGCCGACTTACAATGATCTACGGCCTAACAAACCCGCTGAGAAAAGATAAGATAAGATAAGAATTGCTTAATTATCCATAACATGTAAAATTGTATTGGCTGCAGCACACACGTTCTCAAACAAGATCGTGCGCTAGACTAACTCTTCTAGATATTCCCTCTCGATCAAAATAGCAGTCAAATTTAGAACAACCCTATTATGCATTAACATTTCAAGTTTACCCGGTATGTAAAACTACAGTACTATAACATGTTCTGTCTCTTACATGCACAGATATTCTTGTATCGGTTTTTGTGTTTGTGTTCGTCACTCAGGCCTGTTCTGGTGGTTGCCTCCAAGTTGGCTGGAATAGTCTGTTGAATATATGAAATATTGTTTACATTGTTGTTGGCATAAGCCAAAGAAAACAAAACAAAAAAAAAACCAAAAAACAGCGTACAAATAGCAGAAAGTGGAAATAAAGAGAACATCGCCATAATTTGATATTCACTACCTAAGATACGACATGTGCTCAGTCCATAGGCTCCAAAGTATTTTGACTTGCGTTTTCATTTTTATTTTTCAACACATGAATTGATTGATTGTTGCAATGTTTAATCGAAGGGATAATCTCTATCACTGTATCAGTGTGTTTTGCCAAAAACCTGTCATTTGTAAAATTAGAAGGAAATTAAGTTTAAAAGGTAACGCATCGTTCATACTTCAAACAAAAATGCGTTTGCATTGGGAAACTTTCTTTCGTTCTACAATTAGTGTTTATGACATTATGTGACAATATCAATAAATACTAATCAAGCGCAATGAACATTCTATTTAACGGACACAAAAAAAAAAAAGAGAGAGAAACTAATCACAGACGTAGGAGAGAAAGGCGTCGGCACACCCCCGCGCGGGAGCACGCACGCACGCACACGCCCACGCACACACACACACACACACACACACACACACACACAGACACACACACACAAACACACACACACACACACACACACACACACACACGCATTCAAAGAATATAAACCCTTACGCCAAACTGCTTCTTGAAGAACGCCTTACTGTGGGAACCCATGTAAGTGTCAAGATCTAACACGGGAATAGAGGCAGATTTCAGTCCTTTTACAAAGTTGTAGTATTTGCCCCCTTCTACATCTCTGTCCCTATTGTTGTCTGTACCATTGACGTTATCAGCTTGCGGTTTCTTGCCTGAATACCGGGGGAAATTAAAAAAAACAATAAGAAATCATGTCAATGTAAACTATATCTTTGACGCTGATGAGGTAAACTTTTGCCCAATCTATGTAAAGATGTTAGGCTAGTCTAGACAAGCTTCTAGTATTCTTCTGCCCCGCAAATTTCCTCAGATCACCTTCATGTTACAATCATTGTCATTTATGACATTATAATGTCTTTGTATATCTCATAATTTTATCCTTTTTTTTTTATTGATCTTGTTTCAGCTTGTCGATATGTTCTTAATATCGCTGTTGTTGCTTTTGTTGTTGTCGTTGTTGTTGTTGTTTTTGGTGGTGATGGTGATGGTAGTGGTGGTGGTGGTGGTGGTGGTAGTGATGGTGGTGATGGTGCTGCTGTTATAAGTTGTAAATGTTGCATTGGGCTCAGAATGGTCTATTTAATATGCTTGTTGCATAATACTTTTGCATTAATGAAACAAAAAAGTGGACATTGCATAAATAGTTGATGGGCATTTTGGGTCCAACCGAAGAATTCAAAATAAGACAACAAAAAGTTGCATTCCTACGAATTATGTATGACTACATTTAACAACAACAACTACAAGGCAGAACATACAAAATGAAAACAAAAAGACAGGAATATTATTATATTATGTCTTGTTTCAGTAAAAACAGTATATAAACGACCTGGAACTTTTGGTTTTACTGCAGGTTTTCCGACACTGTCAGGCGAAGTTGATTCAGAGCCCCCGGATAGGTTTGACTGCACATCTTCTACTTCAGCATAGACAGATTCATCTGATTCCAATGGGCTAACAGCCACTTCGGGCGCCTTTGATGCAAGTTCTGAGAATCTTTCATCGTCTGCGTGTCCTGTGGTTTCCAATTCTTCCTCCTGTGCGTCGACAGTCTTTGAATTCCCCCATTGTCTGTGCTTCCACCTCCTTAAAGTACAGAATACAAAATACACGATTACTATGAATCTTCATCTTGAAGACATTTTGGGTTTCCAAGACATATGTAAGGCCAAGGGTTATTTTCTTATTCAAGCAGATGGAGACTGGAAACTCTAATGGATGCAGATAAATGATAACACTAACAGTACCAGTAATGACAGTGGTGCACTGTTATGGATTGGATTTTACAAAATTATGAAAATGTAAGCAAACTTATCAATGGTGAAAATGGAAATGGATCTAAAGCTGGTGACACTTCCACGGGTATAAATAGGTTTGGTAATACTGGTGATGTAGACTATAATTACTTGTTTGTCAGAACAAACATTCTTGATTAAAAAAAAACACACACACAAAACATATTAGGGCCGAATGCACAATGCTGTCAACTTTGCGCGCCTGCGTTAACTACAAGAAATATATCTCATGCGTTTGGAGTTTCTTGTTGTTACTGTCAGAGTGCAAAGTTAGATAATTTTATGGATACTGACACTAATTTAGTCTTTTTACTTGTGTATATTATGTGCGATTTATGAATCAGAATGCAGTAATTTGCAGTGTATGTGAAAAACGCAGACATTTTGCAAAATGTGTATATTAGGCATAACGCACGTTTGGTGAATATTCCAAATTTAAGTTATAAAGTTTTGTTTTTAATGAACTCAAGAGCATCCTGTAAGATCTTGCCACACACGATATCTGCTCTTGTTTCAATTTGGAGTTTGTCCCTGTCTTTTTTGAAGGACAACTCCAACTAAATTGTGGGATCCAAACAGTTACATTATCATTCAAATTTATATCTTTCAGCTGCAATTTCAATTGCTCCATCATTTTGTTTGCTTGCTTTTAGATACTGGCAAGGTTGTAAATCTGTTTTGTGGTTTATATTGTTGATTGTATTTCTAAACGAAAATACAGCAGTTTTGTGTAGTATACGAATGGCAGAATGTCAGCGGTTTTTTATTTGTGTTTTTTTTTTGTTTAATGTATGTTACAAATTGTTGCGACTTAACAAAAAAGCACAGCTTTACAAATCACCTATACCATTTACACTACGTATTACGTGGCATCGCCAGTGACGATGCTATGAGTTGTCAAAGGATTTGTAAAGAAGCTTACCTCCATATAATCACACCTACAACCACAAGTATAATCAGTATCACACCAACAACGACCGGGCCAATTATAACAGCTAGTGAAGTACTTGCCACTTCTGAAAATCACAAGCATCTGTTATGTATTTGCAACTTGGAAACATAATAATATATGTCACTTTTCCCTGGCAAAAGTACCTCGGCTTCTGACTTCAAATTTGGCATGAAAATACAAAAAAAAAAAGGCCATTATGACAGCCTTCAGTGTTTGCTAGCTCAAATTCCTGAAGTAAGGAAACATTTTTTCACAAAAAATGTCGGTCAATAATCCTAATTTTGAGACGAAACAAAATTTTGCCAACGAATGACGTCATCAAATTTTGTGCCTGCTGAAGTATTAATTTATTAGGTGGGAACTTTAGCATTGTTATTAGACCTGAGGGCAGAGGCGTGGGGCAGAAGGTAGAGAGACACAAAACATTCAAAAATGTTTAGTAGGCATTTGGTATCCCTCCCTTTTCCTCTTTTCCCGGCACAGTCAGGTTCCTCACCTAGTCTTATACATATTTGACAACTTGAAAACAAATGTGGGTCATTCCATGGTAAATGACAGGACATTTAGACAGTACTTTTCAAACAGAAAGCACTCGCTGAATTACTTATAATCCAGATTATTTAATTTTCTTTACGCAAATCAAGAAAGCAATGGCAAATTAATTACGAAACTAACATTTGACTTAAAGCTGTCCGTTGTTTCTCTGATGATAAGACAAACTACAATATCTGTGCAACCAGGTCTCTTCTATACCAATTCAATTACTTATTGCAATCCCCACAGGCCACCCTAATAAGACTACACGCGTGTTAATCGCTTTTACGCGAGTCAACTCTCGTGCCCATTCCTTGACCGGCTGTGGCTGCATCCCCCCTGTTTTCCTCGCTCGCTCTCTCTCGGTGACGTCATAAGTCCACAGCTACGCCTGGCTTGCTTTGTTTACCTTTGGTTTGGAGTGGAAGACACTGGGATTTGT
>JAWQUT010000778.1:95368-110504 GCA_033807755.1 Ellobium chinense
CAGAGGCTGCTATTGTGAGACTGCAAGTGATCAGTGCTTATGAAGCAGGCAAAACAATGGCAGCGGCATTTTATGCTACCCGGCGAGCTGAGAGAACTATTGAAGGATCAAACCTGCCGAGGTATTAACAATGTAGATTTGTATGGATTTTCTGTGCTTGGAGGATATCTTACGGGTACTGCCTCCTGTCTGAATCCAAGTAAATAATTATTATTGAGTGTCCGCATGTTACATTATGACAATGTGGTGATCTGTGCAGCACTGCAAAAACTTCACCATATAAATGATGCATTTCTTCTAAGTGTTTATGTAGTGACGATTATGGACTCCGCTTAACGGTAACTCCTCGGGAGCATGGAAATAATTGTTATTTATAAGGCGTTGCTATTATCCAGTGACTTCTAAAAAGAAAATACTCATAGCTCATTCTGGACCTGCGATAAAATGGAGTCTCTATATTATCTCAGTAAATGAATGGAATTTCGGAGAAGTGCTTTTTTCACGAGTATCTAATTTTTTGCGAATATCGCAAATCGAGTTTGAGTGGGGAAACTTACCAGTGGCGAAGAACTATCTACTAGTTCAAACTGTTTTCAAAGTCTTAAATTTTTGACTTTTCATAAACACTAGGTGGGGGCTTTGTAGTTACTAAAAACTGCATGATAACTTGTAACCTTTCCCTGTATCATGTATTTAAAATGTACATGTATGAATGTGTATTTGTATGTATCTTCATTATATCGTGTAGAATTATTGATAAAAAAGATTAAAAAAAAAAACAAGTGCTAAACATGTTAACAGCTGTACCACGAAGTTAAGGAGCTCGGGCCAAAAAAAGCAACAACAAGAACAAGAACAACAACAACAAAAAAAACCTGGAAAAACAAAAACCACTTTTAGAATAAATTTATTGGGCAGCACCGTACATTTTATGCCCTCTGAGTCAATAGAGCGATTTTCGGACTAACTCTATACTTTTCCTTCTGCATATCATTATGTTGGTTTTTTAAAAATTTTTTTTTGATTTATTGCTAGGAGAGAATACAGAAATAGGAGGGTCCTTGCGCTCTCTAGACAACTTTAGCCTAAGCAAGAGTAGATTTTACATATTCTGGTCAACAGCAAGCAGGAAATGTGATTGTATAGATCGATAGGTAAGAATGATGGAGTCATAAGCAAGTATATCTATGAACACAGAGTAGAGCCAGTAGGGTAAGGGAGAGAAAAAAAGGAGGTCAGAGAGAGAAAGAGAAAAGGGGGGGGGGGGGGGNGGGGGGAGATGCAACACATCACTGCTTGATATAAGTTCATGCATACTGTTTTGTGTATAATATGCAACACCATTTTTTTTTTAAAGTATTCGCCTGTTTATCATTTATGATCGCCAGCACTTGTGGGTGGACAGCTATATTTTATCTTGCCTTTTTTAATTGCTGTACCACTGGTTTCTTTTGATTCTCAGCTAAATTTAGGAATTTTTATAATCTAATTTCACTGGAGCACTGTGAAAAAAAACAAATTCCATCCTTGAGATTTATACTTTGTTTTTTCATTCTTCCCTTTCATCTGTAATATTTTATCTGAGGGTAATTCGACCACCCGGCCAAGGGAACTGAACCAAGTATGCTCTACTGGTATGGGAAGAAATCATTACAGCACAACATGCTCCTCACAACGGCTATCAACAAACAGTGCANACTTCTCAATGTCTTTGACACTTGATGTCAGCATAAGCCATGAAGGGTTAGGCTGCATATGAAGCTCTGATGACATGAACTGAAGAGTGTTCTCTAGGTATGCCACATAGCTAATGATCCTTTGCATCATAACTACCTGGTGACAGGGGGAAAAAATGATGTGAGAAATGATTTCAAGGGTGTTAGAAATGTGTCAGTAAAATCCAGATATGTGGTGCTGATGTTATTTGCCTGTCAGCCTGGATGAAAAAGTGCAATAATCTGGTTATAGATTAGGAATGGAGCTCTCCATCTGACAAACGGATCAAGCAAATAAGAACATAGATTTGGCCTGATGATACTCTCTGCAAACGTCTACATGTCGGATATAAATTAAAAAGCTTTTGGATTTTTTTTTTGCTACCTGTTTATCCCTCTTAGCTTAAATACTGAGTAAGGTTGCTTCCAATACTCTACGTACAGCAGGGTTGTGGCAGATTATTAACCAATGTTAAGACTCATAATTATACAATAAAAAAAAAAAAAAAAAAAAAAATTTCAGATGCATGATTTTCAACTCCACAAAATCGTGGTTTGCCTGATTCGAATGTCGGTAAAAAATCAAGCGATACAAGGTTAATTGCCTTTTCTTCCCCGCGGGAAAGTCATCAAGGAAAATTAAATCTACAATTAAAGAGCGATAACGTCACTGAATATCGAATTATATTGCTACCGAGTGTTTGTATGCATTGCTAAATTTCGTGATGGTTCGGTTTTCAGAATTTTAGAAAATGAAAATAGGAATCTATTTGCCGCGTAAGGAAACTGTTTACTCATTTGCACCTGAATTGAGAGAGGAAAAGGAAGTGAAGTCTCTTCCCCAAAGATACTACAACAAAAACCGCCCAGCTCGCGAGTCACACACATAAACCTTGAACTTGAAAGTCCTCAGTTTCTAAGTACGACTCACAAACCACAAGGCCACGCTGCCTCCGTACTTTTTAGAACTGCAACGCACTAGGGATGGATTACTTGAATTTTCTTTTTTTTGGTTTTTTTAACATCAAACTGCCATCATTTTTTCTCAGATCTTTTTAAAAAGACATTCATTTAGCCAGATTTTACTTCTTATTAGGTTGCCCTTTTTCCGAAAAAAAAAAAGCATAGAATGTCTTTCGTCGTTGTTTTTTTGTTGTTGTTGTTGTTGTTGTTTGTGTCGTTCAGAGCACCACCAGGTTCATGTAAGGGGTCACAGAGTGGACCTAAAATTGAAATGCAATCTTATTTCAACACAGACCGTATGTTCTCCTCCTCTCTTTTCCAGGTGGTAAGAGGTGTATTGTACATTGCAAAACTCAGGAGATTCCATACCAAAATTGTTGAGTCAAGTTGCCCCCCCCCCCTTTTTTTTCCCCAGAGAAACAGTTTTTGTCTTGAGATTGACAGAAATCATTTCCTGCAATGATTATTATAAAGGCCAGACGTAAACAGCCATTACTCTAGTTGTATAATAAATTTCACCCTTATTTTAAGACATCAACTTTTGGAGGAATAATAGCAAGTTGCCGTAGGGACCTGCGATTTAGCACTGGATGACAGATTCATGTATTTCAAACGTATACAGTTTTCGAACTAAGGCTATGCTGGAACAGTTAAAGTCTGTATAACACCAAAGCACCAACATTCCATCAGCTGCATCACATTTTGTGTTGTTTGGTAAGAAAATCGCGAAAAGCTTATTTGTCGTTGAAAGCTTTTCAATAATATGGGGCCCGAAGTCCGGATATCCAGGCATACTTTGCCATGCTTTACCAGCGACTATTAAAATGGATTTATAACCTGGCGTTCATTTAATAATAATACTAATTGATGAAGAAGCTACATTCAGGCAACTTTCAGACAGCTTTCATTTTCAGACAGATTTCATTTTCAGACAGCTGTAATCATAAAATAAGAGTCATTAACTCAGTTTAGCACTCTAAGCTAGAATGTGTGTATAAAATGTGAGGTGAGAAGTAGTGGACTATGCCAAGCCGGTTTGAATCGGCCATTGATTTGCTGATTAATTTCCCTCATCTCATCAGCTCCAAAATTTGACTGGATTTGAGGTCTTAGTCTTTCTTGAAAGCTTCGTCTCCAAAATCGTGATACTAGACTACTGCAAGTTGCGTAACATTTTGTTATTGTTTGCGTGGACCATTTCCAAGAGGAGGATAGTGAAGAAAGCTGTTTTAGAGGTCCAGAAAACTCGAGTTAAGTGAAATCGCTTTTCTGTTCAACAGATGACTTGGCACTTTTTGTATGAAACCTCCTAAATTGTCATTGTAATATTGTAGTTTGAGGTTGTCAAGCACTTTTTGAATAAAATCTGTTCCCATCCTTGCCCTCCACACCCGCCCCCAAATAAAGTAATAGAGACCCCCGGCCCAGTATTGTTGTTTGTACACGCTTACATGCCTATAAGGAGAGAGAATGAGAGAGAGAATGAGAGAGAGAGAGAGAGAGAGAGAGAGAAAGAGAGAGAGAAAGAGAGAGAGATAGAGAGATGAGAAGCACCTTGCGATGTTCAGCCTCAGTGTTTAACCTCAAAAGTCGAGATAATCCAGCTGCCAAAATATATCCTGGTGCCAAATCATCATCACATTTTGTTCAGTTGAAAACAAAACAGGATGATATTAATTCATTCCATTCCTTTGTTTGTCCATTCATTCCTTCGTTTCTTTGACCGACAGTCGATTGACTGGCTGTCCGTTCGTTTGTTTGGCCGTTCGCTCGCTCGCTCGCACTGCGCACGCTTTATGGTTCGTTCATTTGTCGGTCGTCTGTTCCTTCATTTGTCGGTTCGTTCTATTTTTTCGTTCGTTTCCTCGCTTGTTCGGTCGGTCGGTCGGTCGGTCGGTCGGTCGGTCGAGAGGAAATTAAATGTATATTTTTTCCTCCTGGCAACTGGTTCAGCATTTTGAAATAAGACAATTGGTTTGGCACTTTGAGAGAAGGCAACTGGTTTCGTAATTTCAAATAAGTGAAACATACTCAAGATCAAAAGACGTATACACATCTAAAAGGTGATTCAGATTTGAAACTAAACATTCTTGCAGATTGTTTATATTAATTATATGAGCTGTTGGAAAATGTTTGCTGAATTACGCACAACACGAGTCATATCCTCTGAAGGAATGCTAGTTTTTTTGTTTTTTTTTACTTCTGGTGTTAAAACAGATCCTGAAAGTTTTGTGCAATACACTCTGGTTTAAACTTCATAAGTTTTTTGTGTTTGTTTTAATGAGGATCGTCTTAACATTTGGAGTTTTTCTAAGATCATTGAAGTTGAAGTGCACATCTCTCATTTCCGTAAATGTATTGATAATTAGACAAATTAAAAACTGAAATGTCTGTATTGGAATGTGCTTAGCTTAAAAATGGCACGACAAGAAATACAGCTTTCCTTTAATTCCGTGCTTCTCGCCTGAGGAACGTTAAGTTAACACGGTCACTGTGGAAGTTTTTATTTCTTGTCGTAGGACATTTCTTACCATTAAATCGAACATGGCTGCAAGATAATTGTTTGTTCTATTTAAAATAGTTTAACTACTCTTACGATTGTTTTTACATACCCGTGCATGGTAGATTTTGATTGGAAAAAGCCACATAAAAAGCAAATCAATAACTGATATTAAAGGTAATTCACAATGTTCATCATGTACCAGCAGGTGCACAAAACCAAGACAGATCAACTCGGAGGTCGAAAAATAATATAAGAATAACGAAATGTCCCTAAACCTGTTGGTAACGACTATATTCATTAGGAGTCGAGTCAGGATCAAGGTCTCCAAACATGTATTTAGGCTTAAAGTGAAAGGAAACTTGGACCGAAAGTCGCTCGGTGCTTTGTAATCACGTGACGAGGTCTGGTCAGCATGAACAGTAGCTTTCATTCGCGGAAATGCAGTGGAACTCTGATAGTACATTTTAGTCGTCGATCCAAATCACTAAGGATGTTGTATCCGGTTTTGTTTTAAAATGTTTTTTATTTAACAATAAAGGCAGTTGGGATTATTGAATGAGCGTGTGTTAGGCAGAGGGTTGTTTAAGTAATAGTTGTTTTAACATAGTTCCACTGTGTAACTGGTTGGAGGAATTATTTTCACCATTTAATTCCTCCGTAATTTCTACACCGCCATCATAATCATCGATCACATCATACCCAGCCTTCTTTGCAGCNCCATTAAATCGAACATGGCTGCAAGATAATTGTTTGTTCTATTTAAAATAGTTTAACTACTCTTACGATTGTTTTTACATACCCGTGCATGATAGATTTTGATTGGAAAAGGCCACATAAAAAGCAAATCAATAACTGATATTAAATGTAATTCACAATGTTCATCATGTACCAGCAGGTGAACAAAACCAAGACAGATCAACTCGGAGGTCGAAAAATAATATAAGAATAACGAAATGTCCCTAAACCTGTAGGTAACGACTATATTCATTAGGAGTCGAGTCAGGATCAAGGTCTCCAAACATGTATTTAGGCTTAAAGTGAAAGGAAACTTGGACCGAAAGTCGCTCGGTGCTTTGTAATCACGTGACGAGGTCTGGTCAGCATGAACAGTAGCTTTCATTCGCGGAAATGCAGTGGAACTCTGATAGTACATTTTAGTCGTCGATCCAAATCACTAAGGGTGTTGTATCCGGTTTTGTTTTAAAATGTTTTTTATTTAACAACAAAGGCAGTTGGGATTATTGAATGAGCGTGTGTTAGGCAGAGGGTTGTTTAAGTAATAGTTGTTTTAACATAGTTCCACTGTGTAACTGGTTGGAGGAATTATTTTCACCATTTAATTCCTCCGTAATTTCTACACCGCCATCATAATCATCGATCACATCATACCCAGCCTTCTTTGCAGCAGCTGGAGACGTTCTCTCATGCACTAACAAAACGACATATTGTTTATGATTATACGATGTCTTGTCTTTGCACGGCAGTAATATCTTATTTAAAAAAATATATATAGACTATAGACTATATAAAAAATCACTCCAGACACTATAAGTATCAACAAGACGCCAAACCTTCAAAACCACGAAGGTCTGTTCGGAAACTCTCTAAAACTGAAATGCAATGTCCAAAATAGTGTCATATACTTTTTGCCTGGAAATGGATAAGAAGAACATAGCACTTCATCCTATACAGTGAGGAATAGAGTCTGGAACGGGTTCAGGGAGGGGTGGGGGTGTTACTTATGCAGACGGTTTGCTTGACCTCCCTATCAGATCAAAATGTGTGCCCCTGTCCAAAAGTATACAGGTATAACCTTTTAGCATTATTCAAAACGAAAATTACAATGTAAGATGTACCAGTTGCGGCCATGTTACATATATATATATATATATATATATATATATATATTCATTACTTTCCTTTTTACTTTAATACTGGCGTTTGGTTTTTTGAGCAATGCAACTGGTTTATAGCAATAGTTCCTCAGTGCTGTAAGTAACATTTTGCTCATTCATCGCTTGATGACTTTGGCGTGTCTACAAAGTTGTGTGTTGTTCGTAGAACCTGTCTGGGGTCTGGACGCTGGATTATAATGAGAAGAAAATCAGCATACAAAAAGGTAACATCATCATTATCATCATCTTCAGTTAATTGAGAGGTTGCGCATTAACGATGGCATCTCTTACCATCGTAAAAAAATTACATAAGTGCATCAATGCTAAATACACCCTTAATGGCGTTCAAATTATGTAATTCATGAACGATGACCGAGATCCCGTCGCCCTGGGGAAAGTTCTTAATAATCCAGAACTTTTTTCTTATGAAAAATGAAAATTGCATCAAACGTCCGCACATGTAGGTTATCGCAGAAAGTCATTAATGTAAAACATAGTCATTAATGTAAAAACCTTTCAGGCACGCAGTCGAACCTATTCTTAAAATTTGTCCCTGATGTTCTTCATGTAGGAAAGTTATTGTTGGGTTTTTTGGAAGTCTCCGAATGGGACAACCGCTTTAGCCGATTATAAATACCACAAACTACCAACCAATCACAAGCAAGCGGTATTGATGAATTATATTATAATTATACGTTTTTATTTTTCTAAACTTGTTGAGATTTTAAGGACATATGTCCGCATCTTCATCAGAACCAAGGTCAAGAATAATTTATATTGGTTGCTACTCCGAAACAAACCCAAAGACTGGCATTGAGAATGAGAATAAGAAAACAACCAACCAACCAATCAACCAACCAACCAACCAACCAACCAACCAACCAACCAACCAACCAACCAACNATTTCTTTCCCTCTATGTAGACATGTCCCGGTCTTTAAAAGAAATTGGTTTTTTTAATTTTCAAAGGAGAGTGCTGAGAAGACTTAGGTGCTTCTTTGAAGCCAACCAAAAATCCTGTTCCCCGCAAAGAATGACCAATAATATGCTCTGCAAGTCTACTGAAAATGCAGTTAGACTGCAATAAGTATATTTTAAACAGTACAGATACAATTTAAATCTGACTCCGTTGTCACACCTCACTATCAACAAGTAATGATATCCCTTAACTTGAAAGAAACGCACAAACTAGCTAAGAAATCACTTTATAATGGATAGTCCGCCTAAGCGGGACGCCCGCTTAAGGGGGGCGATTCGTTGGGAAAGGAGCCGTCCCGCTTAAGCGGGTTCCACTGTATATATATAAGCCATCGTGGCCATATGATACAGTAGAACCAGTTTTCACCTTCACCGCGTTACACTGAGCACACAGGTGGAATAAAGTCACATGCCAGCGCCAGCCTAATGATATGGTGGTCGGATTTTACAGCCCAGGGTCAACTGGTCGGCCGGCAGACAACAATCAGAATATCAATATCTGTAACAATGGGTCATGCAGCCAACAGGAAGCTGAACCTGTGGTGCCTTACACTAGGGAAACTGCTCAGGTGTGAAAATACCAGCTGTGCGCAAGACAGTTTACATTTACAGAGTTCAAGTTCAAATCTTTATTCGGCATACGCCAAAGACTTTGCTTCACCCTTACACAGTAACTATAACAGTACAGAATAACATTTCCGAGAAAACACAAGTACATTAGCCGAGAGAAAAGAAATAAAAACTGCCTGGGGAAAGAAAGGAAAAAAAATGGAACATATCAGTGCAAAATACACAAATTCAATCCCCGTTGTACAACCAACAAACAGATCTAGAACCAATCGTGTTAACCCGTGCGGCGATGATCAATTTTAGTTAAATGCGGTGATGATCGCTTAGAGCCAGTGATGATCGGGTCTTATATGACCCGATGACTTTTTTTGAGGAAATAATGATCGGGTCTGATAAGACCCGTGTGTATTGTCTACATAACTTTAAGCTGAGCACCCATAGTGGTTATTTTGTGCCATGGCTGCATCGAGGGAGGAAGAGGGATGAGTACTCTTTAGATTACTTATCGTTTATAAATCATATTGTAGGCTTACATTAAGGTGGATAGGTCCATGGTTTGTTTCTCCGTTCAAGTTTACGCATTCTATCAATAGAGTGACGGTTAGCATGTAGCCTAGGTGAGCTTATGACCTTTTAACCCGTGCGACGGTGATTGACTTTACTAGTTACTCACTCCCGTGATCGGGTCTTATAAATCCGAGTGTGTTGTCTACAAAACTGTAAGCTGAGCACACATTGTAGTTATTTCGAGCCTCTTAGACTATTGGGTATTACATCCAGACTAGCAAAGTTTACTCTTAATTTTGTCATTTTTTGGAGGAAGAATGTTGAGTAATCTTTAGATTAATTATAATTTGTCCTACTATAAGCTTAAATTAATATGGGTTGGCCCAAGTTTTGTTCTCAGTTAACTGTTTACACCTGAGGCCGTCGACCTGGAGGATACTTAGAAGAAAAAGTGGACTTCGCGACTCCTTGATAGACTGCAATATCAATATTATCATATATGGACAGGGATGCATGGCTTGTGAACTGGGTCGCAGCTGCTCTGATGGAGAGAAAAGTCCCCCTTCTATTGGGTTTATGGATGTCTGAATCCATGTATTTATGTCCAAGATTGCCTCAGGGATATCCTCTTTCACCTGTACTATTCCACATCCACACTGCTAGGGTGACAAGGATTAAATGTAATGGTCCAGGAAGGACATTAACGTTTGTAGACGATATCCTCATATATAAGACTGGCCCAGATAGGCTGCAGATGGTCACAAGCATTCACGAAATGATGCAAGCCATCGCTTAGTGGGGTGATGAATCTAGCTCACAAGACAACCCGCAAGAGGTCAGCTCTTTAAATAATCACATAGTCTTGGCTGACCTACCCGTCATCACCTTCCAGTAACATAACATAGAAAATACACAGAATTAAATATCCCGGGGTGACCTTTGGTTGCAGCCTGTTTGTATAGGCTTCATGGGGAGCGAGTAATTCAGAGATGCAAACGAGATATGGCAACGCTGAAATCAACAGCAGCTGTGAACCTGGAATAGAGTCGACTGGCTCTTCTGCACCATCAGTTGGTCTTAGCATTGGTCAGTTATGGTCTTGGAATCCTCACGCTGTCACCACCCCAGTGTGATCGACTGGAAGCCACATACATGTATATCCAGAATGAAGGTAAGACACATACTGGGACTCGTGTCAATAAAATCCAGATGCTTGCAAGGTCCTTGTCCAAGGTCTAAGGCTAATTGCGAGTAGTGGAGGACAAGAGACATCCACTACATGAAAACACTGCTGACATCCACAGCACAGGATTTAAAAGATGATGTCATGGATGGCATAAGTAAAAAAAAATACCACCGAGCAAAAATATACTACTGCTCTGGTCTCCTCAGCGAAAGACTTAGTCAAGGGAGAGGACTAGGTCAACTCTGGATAGCGCATGAATTACTTCCAGAAAGTAATCATCATCCTTGGCAGGAAATGCAGGAAGTGGGTCCCTGGGAGAGTCGACCTCGAGATTAAGCAACTCATTGCTAATAACTGGAGAGAAGACGATGCTATCGTGTTCACTGGTGGGTCTGTGCTGTGTGGCTAGAAATCAGGAAAGGACTTCTCATTGAGAGACAGGGTCATCACTGAGTAGAGTGGAGAGTAATCAACGACTTCTTCCGAATTGAGAACGAAGGTGAAGGCAGTCACCGCGGCTCTGAAGTAGTTCTTTGGGACCACAGTAGCAAAAGCAGTCATTGTGACAGACTCACAGCCCATGCTCCTATAGGTCCTAAACGGATGGTTGCAGTATGAGTGGATGGACTATCTGCTGACCTCCAGGTTTCACGGAGCCACAAGGATCTATTGTCCAGGACATGCTGGGGTCCATGATAATGAAAGAACTGATCGGCTGGCGGCTGATGCCCCTATGGTGGGGACATTACGGATGGATAAGGCAGACATAGAAAAGTTACTGAAAGATCGCCTGTTATCCTCAGACATATCAGTCGAGGAGGCTGTGGCCCTCAGACTGCAAGAGTTTGTGATTACAAAAGGACCAGGTCAAAAGGAAAGGCTACAGCGAAAAAGGGACAGGAGGGTACACACAGGGCGACCGGCACCATTATCATCACCATAAGTCGTTTGCTGCCGAGGACTGAGCACGTATGGGTCTGCCCAGAGTGCACAGATGTCAGTTCTGCAACTCCGTAACCAGTTTACGCCATCTATCAATACGATGACAGTTAGCATGTAGCCTACATGAACTTGGGACTATACCCCCGATTCTGGTGTTCGAATACTTTTATAATGTAAGATTAATCTGTGGATTTTAAGATCCCCAGTCCTTATTCGCGTGGGTGAGATTTGAGTGGTTTGATGGGTATACATCTATGATATGACTTTCCTGATAACTGTTAAAATGTTTTCTCTTCTGTCATCTCCCTCCATTGTGTGAATCAAAACTTCGAGGCCAACAACTGTGCCAGAACAACAAGCAGTTAAACCTGATGTTGTTAAGTAGCGCATTAACAATGCGTATTAAAAGCCAAAATAATATTAGAACCCCTGAAGTAAAAATAATAATGGAAGCCCTCACCTACAGTTCATAATAATTAGAGGTGTGGAATTTTCGGTATTTGCTCTTAAACGACTTTAGCAGCAACAAGAAGACAATCCCAACCATCAATTGCTCTTAAAAGTCATCGGGTCTTATACGACCCGATCATCACTGTCTCTATAATGGTGATCGGGTCTTATACGACCCGATCATCATTATGGGGGGGTTGTGGTCAGAAAGTGGTGGTCACTCATTAACTTATGGGTGGAATTGATTGATTTTTGGTAGCTAATGAGGAAAATGATTTTTAGGAAAAGTCACGAAATTTCAGATCCGAGAAGTGATTTTTAACAGAATTACACCTATTTGAAGATACCCCCGGGTCGTATAAGACCCGATCGTCGCCGCACGGGTTAAAGCTACAACTCACCTGTTTTTATTGCTAAAGTACATTAACCACTTCTTGTTGGTAGTCTATTGCAATGTAGCTGTTATAAGTGTGAACACAACAACAACAACAACAACAAAAAACATGCTTGAGAACCTCGAGATTTGGCAGTTTTCACGAAAGATTAGTGGTTAGCGTATATTGACTCTAGAATCATGAGGGGGCATTTAAACTTTGCCTTTCTCTTTTATCAATTTATGAAGTTATGAACCATATGGTTTGATTTCTGCATAGTGCATGGAAACAACTGTTTGGGAGTAAGGAGTAACAACAACAACAGCAACCACAACAACAAAAAACAACAACAACAACAACAACAACAACAACAAACAAATATATAGTGTCTGTCCGGGTTGTCAGAGATTGCCAATTCATTACGGCTGTAAAGATTCGAAATCTACAAGATTGGAAATACATTTCGAATCCAAAGGTATGATTTGATGGATTGGAATGTGGATTCGAATGTAATAATATGCCTGATGTTGTATTTCTTATATTGTGTCAATAAAATGGCCGCAACTGGTATCTCTTACATTGTAATTTTCGTTTTGCATAAAGCAAACGGGTTATAGCTGTATACTTTTGGACAGGGGCACACATTTTAATATGACAGGGATTTCAAGCAAACCGTCTGCATAAGTAACAACCCCCCACTTCCCCCAACCCCTTACAAACTCTATTCTTCACTGTATAGGATGAAGTGCTATGTTCTTCCTCTCCTCATGTTATGTTGATTGGTTCATGGACGTATTACGTGAAATGCATGCATTAAGCTTGAACACAGAGTTTGAAGTCTGGGAAATGATGTTGCATTACGGTTTGTGTGATGTGGTCACTTCGCGCACTGTGTTAATTCAACTACACCACTGTCAAGAGATGCGTGTGGCCAACCATAGGGGAAGGGAGATAATCATGAAGTACTCCTCGGTAGTTACGGTTAATGTTTAGATAATTTCCCTTTTTATAATTCTTAGAAGTGAATTATTGTCCGCCCTTGATTGCTGCAACTTACTATTGTTGGGAGTTTTAAGAATTTCGTGTGTTTAGACAAATTTACACATCACATGTTTCAGAAAGAGATGTGTTTATACAATAAGCTAAATTTCAAATTATTACCATGATGTAGTTACAGCTGTGTGGTTTGTTATCATTCTGCCATTGTTATTGATGTGCTCGTTTCTTTTCTTTTCTTCCATAGATATCACCTGCTGTTGTCTTTGGTTTTGTTGGTTTTGTTTTGTTTAGGGTATCTTTTTTTTTTTTTTTTGGCTGTTTNTGTTTTCTGTTCTAGTCTCTGTCATTTCTAACAAATATTCAGTGGTGGTGTAACTTCTCTCAAGTCTGCTCACAACATTATTATTAAATACACATGCTTTTTCTCTAACTACCAGTGGGAGTTTAGAGATAATGTGTAACTCCTCCTCAAGTAACGCGAAATGACATCATCTGCTGCCAGTGACAATATTACCATAACAGTGTTGTATGTTTGGGGACAGACAGGGTGACAGAGTAACAGGCAGAATGCCTGACCGACAGACAGAGTGACAATTGACACACAAACTGACAAAAAAATGACAAGTGGCAGACTAACAGACAGATTAACAGACTGACAAACGGATCGATAAACAGACAGATCGGCAGACAGACTGATGGACTAGCAGACAGAGTGACGGACTGACAGACTAGCAAGCAGACAGACAAGCAGGCAGGCGGACAGAGCAACAGCCAGATAGACAGACTGATTGGAGTGACGGACAGACAACGAGACGGACTGATAAGGTGGCAGTCTGGCAGGCTGATTGACAGGATAACAGACTGACAGATAGAATGAAAAGCTCACAGAAAAACAAATATTGTGACAAGCTAACAAGCAGACTGATAGGCTGAATGACAGACTGAAAGACATAATTACAGACTGACAGACAGACAGAGTTAGAGACAGCCTAACTGAAAAAGTGACAGGCTGACATGCAAGCTGACATTTATTATGACACACAGACTGAGCTGACATTCAGAGAAGCGATATACTGATAACAGAAAGGGTGATGGACTGGCAGACACAGTGAGAGACAGAAATACTGACAGAATGGCAAACATACTGACAGAGTGACAGTCTTGTAGATCGGGTGACATTCTGACATGCAGAATGACCGACATATTAACGTAACTGTGTTTATTTAGCTTTGCCAATAGAGGGCAGTCTTGCAAATATGTTATAGTTATAGCTCAGTTGCGTATGCCATTTCTTAGGTTGGCGCTTGTTGAGCCTTCAGTGTCCAGTAAATAATCAAAAGATAGTATCCTAATCTAACGTCTATTACGGGAATCTATTGCAAGGCCGTGTTTTGTGTCCCCGTTTGCGGCTGTTGGTTGTTTTTTGTTTTTTTTAAAATTTTTAAAAGAGTTTTGATTTAAACACACGAGAGTGGTATTAATACGTCATTTAATGAAGTATAGTGTATGTTTTCAGGGGAACAGACATGAGATGTCAGCTTACAGCATTTCCATTCATTATGAAATGCATGAGACCACCCAAACATCGTGTTCAGCATATTTTAGTGTATCCACATCACTCATCAAATTCAACTGCAAATATTACTTTAGGACTTTCAAAATGTGACAGAACAGCACTAGCTTCTCTAACACGTTTTCTTAAGTGTGTGAGAATAATGAATACTCTGTGAGACTGAACGAGATAACGGTGGAGTAGAGGAAGAGAGAAATGATATTACATCACACAATACATGAACAGTATACAGTTTTGAATAGTTTAACTTTAATTGTAAGAAGCTCCGATTATATATGATTACAATGACAATAAACGTTACAATGCACATGAATAAGGCACTCTAGTTATTACTCTGAAATGAACAAAAAATGTTAAAAATAATTAAAGAAACAGAAAGTCGTTTTCATTTGAGAAAGGCACATAGAGAATTGTAAAAAAACAAAGAATCATGTGTATGTTTCATACACCTATTAGATGATAACTTTACTCATTAAGGATT